>VXAB01011852.1:366768-403373 GCA_013399175.1 Odontophorus gujanensis
AAAGAGAGAGAGAGAGAGAGAATCCTTGAATATCTGTGATTCAAGCTGTTAGATGATGTGAGGTGACTGCTGTTTGGGATTGATTGTTATTGGTGGCCCCAGTGGGGAACAACCAGCACATTAATCCTGTGTTACTCCTCCCTCATGCTCCTCCAATCCAAATAGTATTTTTGTTTATATTAGGAAATAAATACTGTTCTGTTTATTTGAAAATTCCTCTCGTTTGGAGATTGAAAGGAAAAAGCTCGGTGTTGATGACCAGTGTTAACCAGTTAAGCAGGCAGTGACAATTAATACAACAAAAAATTGTTCAATTAGCTTCAGCTCCATAAGTGTCTAATGAGCCATTTGTCAGTCTTTTGGTGAAATAAACTACTCTATCTTAATTCTCCACTCTTGCAGCAAATAAATAGAAGTTATGAAACACCCGGGCACCAATAAAATATAATTTATTTTGCAGGGCATGGCAGAACTCCTTACATATCTAAAATGAGCATGTTATTTACAAACGACTTGTGATACTCATATTTAAAAAAAAAAAAGATTTCATTCTGCAGTAGATGTTTCCTTCCTGATTTGTTCAATCATTTAAATATATAATTGCTCCTAAAGGCATGTGAGTTAAAATGACTTCTCCTTATGTGATTAACTCATAAAACCAAGAAGAACCTCAGGAAGGAACCTGTGAAATGCTAGGGATCAGCAGTCTGCAACACAAAACATTGCAAACATTAGGAAGGACAGAATATTTCCATTTGAAAATACTTCTTTTCTGCTGTTCCGTTCTTGCCTTTCGTGAACTTTTCAGATGTACTGATATCGTGTTATAAAATAATGAATACAGTGGCAATTGCTGTCCAAATACCTTGGTTGGTTTTGATGAAGATGGGGGTCTCAGGACGGCTGTCTACAAAACCATTTGTTGTGAAGAGCAAGATAATTTGGCCTTGCTTCCCCATTCAGATAACATCTTTCTAACAGAAACTGGTGTAAATATTTCAGGGCACCCAAGTCTAACTCACTCATAATGTTAAAGGAAGGTTGTCTATGATTGAGTTCGGTTGAGTGATGTCTTTTTCACCAACTGTCTTGCTATGCTGTTTTAAAATTGTTAGTCAATAAGTACTGAATCAAAAGACATAAAAAAGAGGGTAGACCGGAACGTGACCTGTGGATAGAGCTGTGTTGCTCAGTTTCAGAGGGAAGGAATGTTCCAAAAGGCAGAAGCTGCAAGGGGGTACAACCCTTACTGAGAGGCCAAGGAAGAGGAGCAATATGGCTGCTGTTGTGTGAATCAATGAGGAGAGAGTCAGGAGGGAATATCAGTGTGAATGGAGAACGGATTTACTTCCTGGAACTAGGCTTGAAGAGAGGCTGAGTTCTTTTTGGCAGATTGAAGCGTATGCATAGATATATGTGTATAGCCAGTTCCACTACTTCCACATGGAGATGTACTGCACATAGGAAAACCATTAGTTTGACAGTCTAGAAAAGGAATTAGGGAAATCCATACAGAGACTTTCAAAGCTATATATAATGTCTTGATATAGTGGTCATTTTAAGACAGAGCGTTGGTATGTTTTCTTACTCATTTTTACAAAGGTAACAAGCCAGGTTCAGAGAAATGTTGAATAAAAAGGATCATGACTAAAGAAAAGTAATCCCCAAAAACTGTGGACAGTTTTAATTCAGATAGACACTAAACTGGCCATAGATGGCCCACTGTACAAAACTGGAGCAGACCATTGAATAAATTACTGTAAGTGGGAAGTCAGCATTTCTGTGGGATCAGTTGAAATAATTGAAAAGGTTATTGTACAGGAGGAGTGGGAGAAAGCTGTCCTTGGGGAAAATAAAATGTTAAATTTCTAGTTTATAGAAGTGACTTAACAGATCATTTGTATTCCCAAATGTTTTTTAACTAATCTGAAATATTTATTCTGATGACAGGCCCATATGGAAAGGAGAAACCTGTTGTTCACTTTAGTCATACTATCTTTGTGACAGGAACGTGTTTTCTCTTGGAAAAACACAAATTCTGGAAATCTTAGTCCAATTCCAGTGCTTATTTAGTAAGTGGATCTTCTGAGTGCTCAGTATCCTGTAATTGACCACCACTCTATTGTCTAAAGTGTTACCATGTTTTAGGAGACTCACCTATATGTTGCATATACATAGTCTACATTGAAGTGTTTATTTTCTTTTTTAAATCTTCTTCTGGAGATAATATTTTCTTATCTGGGGGTAATATTTTTTTTATCTGAAGAGAATGTAGTATATCCTCATATGCAACAGAAGTAGATTAACAGTAATACATAGATGGTTTTGAAAGTAATGCCTCCTGTTTATTTCCAAGGAAACTACAACAGCTACAAAGAGCACAATAACACTATTTGATAGAACAAATTCTCAGCTACAAAACACTAATTTTCAACATAGTCACCCCCATTAGCTATACACTTTCACCAGCAATGAACAAGAGCCTGCATACCATGCTCGTAAACATCTGTACTAGAGGGGGTGACCCACAGTTGCAGTTGCTATGATGACATTGTTGTTAGCAAAATGTTGCCCATACAGTCCATCTTTCATTGGCCCAAACAGATCAAGTCAGAAGATATCAAATCCAGACTATGCATTAGATGTACTAGGACAGTCCAACCAAAACTGGCAGTGTGCTTCACAGTCTTCATACTGGTGTGGGCCTGGCATTACCATGCTTCAGGATAAAGCTCTGGTCCAGCTTTGGAAGTTTGAGCTTTCACCTTAGCCAGCATTGCAATGTAGGAGTCAGTTAATGTTTGTCCAGGTTCCCAGAAATCCAGACGATTCACCCCATTCCTATCTCAAAAGTCAGTGCACATCATTTTCCCTCTGTGTGCTTTGTTTTGAACTTTTTCTTCAGTACGGAATTCACATGTTGCTGCTCCATGGACTGTTTTGACTCTGGCGGGACCACATCTTGTCACCAGTAATGATGCAGTCCAGGAAACTGTCACCTTCAGACTCATATTGGTTTGATAGGACACAATCACAGAATCATAGAATCACGGGGGTTGGAAGGAACCCCAAGAGAAAATTGAGTCCAGTCCCCTGCTAAAGCAGGTACCCTACAAGAGGTCCCACAGAATATCTCTGAGCAACCTTTTCCCAGTACTCAGTTACTCTTACCATAAAGAAGTTGTTTTGCATGTTAGTGTGTTCCTGAACTTCCTGTGTTCGAGTTTTAGACCATTACCCGTTGTCCTATTGCCACACACCACCAAGAAGAGCCTGTCCTCATCCATTTGCCTCCCACCTTTCTTTAGATATTTATAAACATTTATCAGATCCCCTCTCGGTCTACCTTTCCTAAACTGAACAGATCCAGGTTACTCAGGTTACTTGCTTCATACGCACTTCCACGTCAGATACCATTTTGTCAGACTGCCCCTCTTCTGCCATCTGTCACACAGCAGCAACATGTAGTGGGATATTGGTAGGAAGGTTCAACCGATACTGCCATGCCACCATCCAGCTCTGAAATCATGGCCCAACATAGTAAAAGAGTAGGCATTACTTTCAAAACAGCCCTCATATATTTACTCTTAGCAGGTGAAAACCTTAAAGCTGTTGTTACAAAATTTTCCCTTTTGCCTTATTCCTTTTTCCTTATTATTATTCCTTATTCCTTATTATTGCCTTATTTCCTTTTTGCCTTAGTATATATATTACTTTTGTAACAATAATTTACAAATGGCAATTGAAAAGATTTTAATTGATGCATACTATACATGTTATATTGTTCTCCGTAACAAATAATGTAATTGAAGTTAAAATTCTACTTCTGTTATGAAGTTCTGTTTTCACTGGCCCTTTACTCCAAGTCATCTCCTTTGGAATTTCTTTTGTACTTAACCCAATTAGTTCTGGAACTTTAAAGGAAAGCTGTAACTAGCGTTAAGTGAATAGCAGACAGCTGTAGCCTATTTGCGGAATAAAGTAAAATAAGATGAAATAAAATCAGAAATCAGATGAAGTATAATGAAGTATATATTTAAATGTACTTTATTTTGATATTTATGGAAAACAAATTCTACCAAATTCTGCCAACCATAATTCCTTGAATAGACCTCAAAGAAGGACTGATCCCATTATTCTTATAAGGTCTTAGAATTTACAGGTTGTTGACATTTAAAAAACTATGTCTGAGAAATTTTTACAGATGCTAAAAACCTGAAAAACTGAAAAATATTTTTTTCTCTAGGTACAACTTTATTTATGTAATGGTACTAAGTGGCAATATTAGTGATTTCTGTCCACCAGCGAGATGAGACATAACTGGTAAAATACAAGTTGATATATATTGAATATCTGAAGGTTGCTAACTATTGTAGTCGGGAGGTTTATCCTTGTGTGATGACAGGCATAAGGAGTCAGTACAGGATCAGTCTTAATAAAAACTAACCCTACGACACATTGAGCCACAACCATGGGGAAGTGAACTAAATGAGATGGAGCCATCTTCCAATCCACAGATTTTTGTGTCTGTCTCCTAATCACAGACATCCAGTGTTAATCCAGATGTAGCATTTTGAACTGGTAGTCTTATAAAAGGATCTTAATGTTTATACCTGTATGTTGTAGCATTTGTTTCATGATGGCTTGTTCTTAAAGGTTCAAGACAGTTTGTACTGGCTACATATAAAGCTTTCTTTTAGTTTGCAAGGTGTCATTGCTGGTGTTTTCCCCAGAAAAACTTCACTGGGGAAAAAGTGCTATTTTACGTTTCTGAATGTTAAGATCATGCTTATTATTTACTCTTAAGTCAGAAACAGGCATGTGTTGTGTGAAGTGCTTATTTTCAAGAATTCCCACAGGAGAATTCCTGGGAGCTTTTTTGTGTTTTTCTTTCCACAAACAGTAAAGTTAGAATGGGGTTAAAAGATCACAGCGAATCTGTGCTAAGGCATCTGCAAAAACTTTCTAACAGAGCCTAATAAAGCCCTGCCCCATTTGTGACATACCAAATCACATTCTCCTTGCCTGGTCTGACAACCACAGCTCTTAAACAGCTGCTGGGGTAATTTGCATAAAGGAGATTGTAAATGTCTCATTGGAACGCATGCAGCGCAATCCACCCAAAAACCACTGCCTGAACACCAGGAAAAGAAGATTGTAGTCATAAAAATTGTGGCTCTCATGATTTTAGATTATGGTCTCCACAGTCTTACAGCTTCTGCAAATACCAAGCTTTTGTTCAAAAAAAAAGTTTCATTTACCGATAACAGAACAATACAAACAGATGCCATGTTGCTCTCTTGACTCAATCTAGCAGAAAATTGACTTCTGCAGCAAAGGTAGGTGCTGACCCCTCCTCAGTTCTTCACCCCAGTGATGAGTGAATTGATCCAATTTAAACTATTTATAATAAAACTGGTGAAAAAAAAGTCTTCGTGGTAGTGAACGGGAAACAAAGGAAACCTAAAATAAACTTTATTCAATAAGAGGATTCGATAAAGAGTAAACAGTGCAGAAGTTGATACAATATGTTAATTGTCTGCTTGCATCTGCTATGTTTTATGATGCATATTTTAATATAAATTAATATTAAAGCTATGCATATTTTCATGAAAATCAGAATTGTAAGAGATGTACATGCTGAACTAGGGATTTTACAATGTGGAAAGAACTGTCTTTATGCATTTCCTGAGTTTTAATGGTGTAAGTTTAAATTACAGCATTGAAGCATTGTTCTTCTTTGTCTTGAATGAACTAGAATGGAGTAGTTTGGCATGACAATGAAACCGTTGCTGTTATTATATATAACTATACAGTAGAAAACTCATTAAGCTCTGCAGAGCTAGTGACTGCTTCAATTAAAGCCACTAGTTCATTGATTCTGTATTCTGAACCAGAGCTCTGCCCAATTTTTAGTGCAAATTGGAGACTTATTTGGGTGGTGCCTCCTCTTTTAAAGCACTTCCTCCAGCCTCAGATCCTGGAAAAACATTTCATGCTTGCAAGTACACCAGTATCAGTTGTATCACCCTCATAAGTACAAAATCACTAGTAGTGATAGAGCATGTTGTCATTCTGCTTTTACTCCAGTTTTTAATCATTCAGAGTGCATAAGTTTATTAACACCCAGATCCCTTATATCTTTGCCATTAAGAGTTTACTTACTATCTCAGTAAACTAGAGTTTCCCATAATTAAATGTTTTGTTTATATCTGTGCTATGACACAACTGACAGCAATTGTTTCAGTGCTGTTGAGTTTTAATATTCACTATCAACACTGAATTAAAGGAGTTTTATAGTCAAAAGGTTATACAAGAGGGATACGTTTTAAAAAAAAACAAAAAAGTGAACTGTTTTGTCTTGTGTAAATTCCAACTGGTTTAGAGAAGATTTATCAAGTCACTTGAGAGATTTGACATATCTCTTTGTGTAGCAAGATATTTAAAGCAGTGATGGTACATCAGTAGTTCCAGTGAGAGTTCAGCATCAGTAGATGTCTTGTCTGACTTCAACAATATAAATGTATTTTAAAATAAATTTAACATTGGACATTATTAAGACTCACCATCAGTACCTCATGAATTTCTCTGAGATGCTAATACTACACATATTTTCATCACTTGGTTAGGATTATTGAACAAATGCAGGAAATACAGGGGATACATACCTGAAAATACATGCTTCATTTACTCTGACCACTATGTACTCATGCCATACAGCTCATAATAATGTAACTGAGTAATGTTATAGCAAAACAAGATGTGTAAATAGTAACAAACTCTTTACTGAAGTAACTTATTTTGAATGGAGAAGTATGCAGGCTTTCATGAGCACAAGCCTTTCTTCAGTTCTGGAGTAGATATAACATATTAAAAACTCAGGTTTTAGTTAAGGTTATTGCTCTGAGTTGAAGTAGTATCACCTAATCCATCTGAAAAGTATCTGAGTATTGTAAATCTCAAGTGTGAAGCTTGTAACAGGAAATAAACAAACAAAAGATATTGCTTCAAGGATAGCCCATGTCTGAAAAATTATTTTTAAATTCTTTGATCCATGTCAGAGCTGTTGCAGACTCAGCCTGCTTTGGGTATCAAAAGTTTGCTAAACTCTTTATGAACAGATCCTTTCCTATATGAAAGTAAAATCCATATATGATCGGTAACAGTGACGCTTTAAAAACAGACATGAAATCATATCTCTAAGACTGTGGAATACCATCTGAGACAGTAAGAAAGTTGGTAATGATGGTTGGCAAGTGTTTTCACAGCCTGGTTCAGCTGACAGAGATAGATGCTACCCCTCAGAGTACGCATTCTGCTTTTCACAGACAACTAAATACTCAATAGCATAATTTCCTTCAAATAAAATATCACATCCCAAGCGTTCGGGAGCAAGAATCCTGTGGAGAAGGTGTGCCTAGAGGAAATGTTGAAATTATCAAGATTCAGTGTGTTCAGCTGTAAGAGTTCCTCTCTGTTCCCATTAACTGAAGGAAATAGTCTGGTGGCCGGTTTCTAATGTTAGCTGTTATGTTGCATGGAATGATCCTTTGTTTAACAGGCAAATGCATTTGTCTCCACTAGAACAGTTGCAGCACCAGGCAGATTTCAGGCTTACTACCTTTCAGCTATGTTGTGGCATCACTGTTTTGGAACATAGAAGAGCATGTTCAGATAGATTAACCTTTAGATACAGCTAGCCTCCAGCCCTTCCTTTTCATACCTTGAGTCAGGGATCATAATTTGTGCTTATGGTCACATCCCTCCTCTCCATCTGTGTTTCTTTAGAAAGACAAGAGAAGTCTTCTGAAGAGCCTACCTCCATTCATGGAAATCCTTCCAGTGAACAGGCATTCACCTCTACCCCATGAGATGGATGCTTTCCCTATCTGTATTTGCCAATCATAGGAAAAGGCAGAGGATTAGGATGTTAGGTCCATTTAATGCTGCCAAAAAACAATTCTGAAATATCCGCTGTGTGCCCTGTTCATCAACACTAAGTAGCTGTAGCTTCAGAAAAATATTTCTCTTCAGCAGTAAGTTAAAATATAGTTTTAAGGAAACATTTCAAAGTATAAGGAAGACAGCAGAATTTGAATTAGTACAATTTTGAAATGTCTATTACTTCAAACGTGTATGTGTGCAACAGATTTTCTATTTCTGAAGTTGTGGACCATCATAATAAAATCAGAGGCATTACTTTCAGAACAGCATTCACATATAGCCTCCCTCTGCAGCAGATGCAAGTTCTATAGTGCTTCCTAATCTTTTTCATAAGGACTAACTTGTTGCATCCTAACCATGAACAACTAGTCAAGTTTGAAGTGGTCGTTGATTGCAGACATTTTGATTTTGCGTGACACACAGACGTAAGCACATTTGTACTAACTGATTTGCAAGAGGTGTTAGAGAAGCAGTAAGACAGCAGCTATACTTTCAGGAAGAAAAAAAGCAGCCTTGCAATGTTAGTGAACATTTAACACTTTTCTTTGTGCATTAGAGAGATATTTAGAGCCTATATTCTGATCACAAAATGAAGGAAAGAACAACTAAAATAAGCGTTGTTTTTAAGATACATTTTGTGCTTGAAGAAAGCAGCTCATGAGATTGTCAGCTTATGTACCTGTCAGTTCAGCTGACCAGAGTGTCACCCTGCGGTCCCTCTGCTTCTAGCTATACATTTCAAGCGTGCAGTAATATGTAACTCATAGGTGTATAAAATCGTAATAGAACATTTCATCATGTCTAAATAAGGGTAGGTGCGTGCTGTCTGAATGCTTAACCATTGAAAACATTCAATAGAAGGCATTTGACACTAATTTTACTGGTCAAATCCTCCTCTGAAAGAAGCCCTCCTCGACAAGCCATTTGCTAGGAGCCTTCTTGCAGAGCGAGCGTGGCTTGATGGGTCGTCACATAAGCTACTTGACATTTGTCCCTAGTCAGACCGGATGCCACATGAAAAATTTACTCAGGCGAGGGGCTCCCAGGAATAAACAGTTCTCTAGTGTTGCTCACAGGGGACTCAGCAAGGTGAGCGGAACTTCAACTTGTCACGGATGCACTGTTCTGACAAACATAAGTAGATGCTAATGGCTAAATCGTGACAGAATAAAGTCCCTCAACCATATGGCTAATTGCCACAACAATATCTTCAGTGTTATTAATCAAGTTTTCATAGTGTGCCATGATAATTGGAATAATTAGAAACAGCGTAGGCATTGCTTGCCTCCGCCACACATACCGCAGACGGGGACGTGGAACAACCACAACTGCACTTTCTGTGTGGTGTTGTTTAATGCTTTCCTTCCCAGCAAATACTATAGTTAATTAATGAATTAGCAGTTTGCCACCAGAGTGTTTTACTGCTAGCAAGCCTTCTGCAGGGTCACATAGGTAGCTAAATGAGACCACTGAGCCTCTTGTGTACCTCTTAAAAGATGCAGTATTCCCATGTGAATACAGCTACACAACACGGAACTCCATCAGTCATCGGTACTTTGTTTCCTGAATACTGAAATGCTTATTCTTGTAGCTAATACATAATATTACTTGTTTGGAGCACATATGAGAAGGATAAAATAACTTGAAATAGGTTGTGGATTTTTTAACTGCTTGGATGAAAAAAGGCTTTTGATAACAGCACCATAAACTTAAAGGCAAAAGAAGTTAGCAAATGTTGGTATAAAGAGAAAACTGTTCTTTACTTTTTTTTTTTTTTTCAAGTGGAAAAAACTAAAACTCTGGTTTAGTTGTATCTATGTCTTACTATATCAAAATTGCTAGATGTAAACAGTTACACCAAATATAACTGCCATACTCTCATTTGCCTTGATAATGGAATCACGCTCCAAACTTATATTATGCCTTTGAACTAAGGTTATAAATAAAGTATCGATTCTAATACTTTTATTTATGTTAAGCAGCTAAATAAACATTTTTATGCTGCCTCTTGGAGTAACCTCACTCAATTCTTACATTCAGAGGTACGACAGCAGGAAAAAATGCTTGTTTTTCCTCAGTGCATGTATCAACATGTAGTTGACTGGTCACTAAAACTGGCAGATTGATGATGATGACTCCCTTTGTTGGATATATGAAGGCATTTAGCTAGACTAATAGATTGAAATGGACTGCTGCATGTATGGCCTCTGAACAGCTTCTTAATTTAGTTTTAGAGCATACAATAGATATTATATTGTATTCAGTGATGGTATAAATCTTCACTCCTCATTTCAAAAAATAAATAAATTTCTTCTCTGCAGTGGAAAGCCACCAAGAGATTTAGAAATGTTCTGTACTTAATTATAAAGAGATCTGCAGAAGTAAGTCCTCAATTCTGGTAGTAGGTAAGAATTCTGTCAATTTTAGGTATATTTTTAACTCTCAAAGGGAAAGTGTCTCTGAAGTGTGTCTTACACTGTGATGAGAAGAATAAAAACCCAAATTCTCTCTGCACTGAGGGCTGCTATGGAGGTGATCTGGCCACTGCAGGCATCAACTAGTAACTAGTATAGTTACTTCATCTATAGAGTTGCTGTAAAGCTGGGTGCAGCAGTCATTCATGGGAAATACACAAACAAAATTCTGCATGCACAGAGATTATTTAAATATGTAGAATTAGAAAGAAAAAAATACCCTTGTGTATTGATAAACTGGTGGTGGTCATAGGTATGTTGCCTTGTTAGCTTGAGTACAACATCTTTCATAGGCAGATAGCTTCTGAAGCATTAAAAGAAATTTTATCTCCTGGAAGTTTTATTGTAATTTTTATTTATCATACCAGAAAAAAAAGTTTGTTATAACATTGCAATGCAGAGTTACAGAAAGGTGATTCAGTTGTAGATGTCATTTTTAATGGACAAAAAGGCATTTTATTTAATACTCTCAGAGGTAGAATATGATAACAGAAATTTGATAATATTTTATCACTACTTTCTTGTTTACTTTAAAGTTATTAAAAAATTCTTACTCTTCCTCATATGTTAAAATAGACAGCTTTTAGATGAGATCTTGTTCAAGTAGATTTTACAAATACTAGTCTAGGAGATGTAACATTATGGATCAATGAAAGATTGTAGGATTTCAATTCTAAGGAGAGATCATACAAAAGGATTTGTGTATCTTTTAAAGCTACTGCATGCATCTTGAATCAATGGATAAAGCTATTAGCAAATTTATTTTATCATCTTAAGAACTGTGCTTCAATTACAACACTGAGAGTTGTTTTTCTAATATAATTTCTCCACTTTAAAACCAAATTTAATCATTGCTGTTTAAAGATGGAAAACTTGGGGGTTGGTGTTCCTAATTGCTAATAGCTGATATCAGTAGGAACTTCACTAATTTAGAAGTGCCTCTTTTGTTTCAATTGCTTTATTGCAGCAAATAGTGTTTAAAATCATTCACCTGTAATTATTTTTGTTAAAAAAAGAAAATGTTTTTGCTACTCTGCAGTGATTTTCCAAACAAATTGTACGTGTCATCATTATTTAGTGCTGCAGGTTTGAATTACACAGATACAAGAGCAGTAAGGATTCAGCAGGCACATCTTCTCGTTCTTGTATTCTTCTCTTCTGAGTACATATTAGTCATTAAATTATGTCTTTATCAGAGGTGAAGTCCCAGAGTCCTTGCGCTTAATACTTTGCCATTGACTTCAAAAAGGTTTTTTTATTGAAGATTGTAACACTCTCCTTTTGTCTTTCTACTCTATTACCGTAACTTCATCATTTTAAATCTTGCTTTTTAAGTCTGGATATTGTCATTTTACAGAAACATATCAGTATTCTCCAGTGTCTTTCCACTGAATAAAAGCACAGGTTAACCCATATAATTTTTAAATGAATCATAGTATGACAACTGAATCCTTAGTGTTGTTGCAACAGTATTCTGCCCAACATTTGAAAAATGGATGAGTAACCTTGTTCTTTGATGTCAACTTGACAACAAACTTGTCCAAAAAAGCTTGACACATGTCTAGCTCTTATGTCTTTTTAAAAAATTAATAATGGCAGAAACTATTATTATTATTATGGTCACTCTTGCTGCAGATATCTACTGGAGTAGAACAGTTTTATTCACTGTCCGCAGTAATGACTGGTCAATAAATTGTTATGTCCCAGTAACTTGATGTGATGTTTTAGTGATAATACAGACACAGGTGTGCATGTGAAATACTGAAATTGTTTTACTTTGTGTTTAGGAGAAAGGGAAAAGAAACTAAACAATGTTCTCTCCTCCCACTGCAAAGAGTTTTGTTAAATGCTGCCTTCAGGGCAAATCGTCCATTTTTCTCTCTGAAAAAAATGGAAAACTTGCTTCTGTTTTTTCTTTTCACATGCAAGTTCTTAGCTCTGTTTCTGAAGTTTTTAGTGTTACAGAAAGCCCACTGCAGAATTCTCTATGATCCTAATCAAAACATTTTAAAAATCAGAAGCTAATGAGAGAGCATATTCTTATTCTTCTATTCCATAGAGATGCTGTCTGGTAGTATCTAAAAACAAAATAGCCACTTAATATGTGGAAAGAAGTGTCTGTAACCTAACCAACACCGTAAGGAAGCTAAAACTGATAGAGGTCAGAACTGATAATGGAAGCAGTCATTGTCTTCTTAAAATGTGTTATTGCATAATTACTGTTACAAATAAATTTAGGTGCAAGCTTTTCCAGAAATGTACATTTGATGTGGGAACCATCAACAAAACCTGAAAATAAAACTACGTCTTTGAAAAGAATTTGAATATGCAAAGAGACTAGAGGTATCCTAGAGAAAAAAGTCAAAAGAAAGCTCCCCATTTAATAAAGAGCAGGAGAATCATTTCATATATAAGTGAAAGGCTTCTTTGAGTCAGTCATATTTACTGGAATTATACACCAAGATCAGTCAAATACTTTTCAAAGTCAGGACAGCAACTGAAGATTTTAGAGTTCATTATTCTGAATTCCTACTTTTATCAAAAACAATCTCTGATTCAAAATTATGCATTATATATCCAGAATTTCAGAACAGCATACAGCAAAGATTCAAGTGTGGAAAATAACCAGATATCTTGATTTCTCCAATGGTATACTAATAATTGTGGGATTTTTATATTTGCTTATGCGGTCACTGGGGCACAGCTGGGAGGAGGTGGCTGCTTGTGGTAATCTTTTGGTGTGTATTTTCGATGTATTTTTGCTGTATGGTTTTGTGTATTGCTTGTCTAACTCTGCTCAGGATAATACTGAAAATAATTGTAATATTTTGTGGAAGAGCTAATGTACAGGAAGAGCAGTGCTACTGGCATAATTCTTACTATGACTTCTTTTTTTAGTATTAATCCTTTACAGTTATACTGTTTCCATTTACTCAGTTACCACTGAATAGCTGTAGAGTAGGAATGTTCAGAAGTTTAAAATCTGCAATAGATTTTAGTGAGTTCTGTCACTGATATTTTTCTTAGTAAAAAATGCTTACTTTAAGCAAGTTCCTTCTCACTGGGGCATCACTGGAGAATAACATGACAGGAGAAACACACACTTTGGAATGGCTGTGTGAAGGGGCAAAATGTATCGTTCTTGTCAGCATTAAGTGGATCTTCATAGGCTTGGAAGAAGAAACTCTCAAATGCAGAACAGCAAAATGGGACTGTCTCTATTCATAATGGTACAACAGGCTGGGACTGCATCTAAGAGGAAAACCATAGCACGAACATGTAGGGAGATTCACAGCTCTATCAGGGGCACCACAACAGCAGGTACCATCCCAGGGCGTGGTTGCAGGTTGGCAGCTGCTGTATGTGACAGCAGCAGTCAAGGAAAGTCTGCAGCCCAGAGCAGCACTGTTGACAAAACAGGTCACCTAAAGTTAGTTAGTGAAATCTACCCTACACAGGCTAATAGGTTCAATATTTTTAACAGAATGTATTCCTAACAGTTTCAAGCATTACTGCTAAAAGATCAAATGATATGTTTTTTGTTGAGCACATTCCTGTAAGTGAGTGTGTTACAATTGTTCTGACTTAAGACAGCAGTAAGGGCTTTTGCCAACAAGAGCAAATCACAATGAGTAGAGGGAGGGAGATCATTATTAGTATCTCTCTTTTTTAAAGGACAAAGCTTCTTTAATAAGGAAATGCTTAGTGTCTTCCAAAAACATATTGAATTTTTCTTAAATGCAAGACTCAGTTATCTTTGCTAATAGCATGAAAGAAACCAAATTGGACAGAGTCAAAGTAACAATTCAGTGCTTATGTCAAGTAAAGGAGTTTAATTTAAAGAATGTGCTAGTCTTTGTTTGATGAAGTAATTTATATAAATTCATTTCAGGATATGTAGAACAGCAGGAATTTTCAAATCAAAATCAAAAGTATTTTCTGCAGTGGAAAGAAGGCACTGAAGTATTCTATGTATAATATTCTTGTTCTTCACTGAGCTTACATTTGATTAGATTTATATTAACAAGGAGTTGCTTATTATCATTATTATTTCATTTTAAATATTTTCTGATAGAAAAACCTGTGGTAGAGATTGAAACTCGTAATATTGGAAATATCTAGTTTTATTTCTATCCGTTCTGGTTTCAATACATTTAGATTTAACACATGAGAAACTTCTGAAAATGCATGATCTGATGAGTTTCTGACGTAACTTCTTATACCAGTGTTTTGGCTATACTGGGATTTTGCTGATAGAAGTCTGAATTTTAGTAGGGCTTTGTTTATTTTAGAACTGTCACTTAGTTAATTGCAGCACTTAGTATTTCTTCATTTCTTGTAATCTGGGCTCATTAAGAGCTTTCCATGCACCATGATCAGTACTGCCCTTCCAATAAGAACTCTTGTAGAGTTGTTAAAAACAAACAAACAAAAAAAAAGTTTATGTCTCCTTTGCTGTCTTGTTGTATTGTTCAGAGGTTTTATTAATCTCTTTAGGACATTCCATACAACATCCCTGAATAGTATAAAACCACAAGAGTCTTAATAAAAACAAGATTTATTAGGAAAGAAGACAGATTGCTGGAGCAATGAACGCTGTAACAGGTCTAGGATGAAGTTTTTTCTAAAACTTGTCTTGGTTGGTCCCCTCTATGACTTTAAAAGAGAGGAAAACTACCTGGTATCCTCAAAATTTCACCCTTTTATTGAACTTACCCATGTCCCCTTGGGCTCTCATTGGCGACCAGCAAACCAGGGACCATTTCTGGGATCAGATGTCCTCTGTTGAGGGTGCGCATTTGCAGCTGTGGTTGCTGTTCTCATCCATACAAGCACTCCCAGCCCCACAGCAGCAGCTGAGGCCCTGTGACAGGAGGTGGGAAGCCTGCTGCTAACACAGCCCACCCAGCATCCCACATAGGAGTCCTCAGGTGGGAAATGCAGATGTCTGACCACAACCTCAGGCACTGGCTCTGCTCAGAGTAGTACTCACTGCTTGGTGCCGAACTGTTAAATTCTTGATTCTCCATAGAGCTTTACATCCTTTTGAACATGTTAGGCAAATGTTGCTCCTTGTCCTTTTTCCATATCTTATTTTTATAAAAGCAGATCACAGCTGAAGTCTGTGCTGCTACCCTTTCTCCTAAATTATTGACCATGACTTTACATAGTAAATTGCAATGGCTACAAATGTTTGCTTGAACATAATTCATGGCAGAACTTAAAGAGACCGAGCATACATGTAGTTTTCTCAGTCAGTAAACAACTGATGTTAATTTTGGCATTTCTCAGCTTCTAAGTGCTTACTTTTGATAAGATGGTGTTCTTTTCAATAATTGATCCATTTAATTAATTTTCTACTTAAAGAAAGCAGTGAAACTTGTACTGAAAATGAAGACATCCTGCAATGTCCTACTGACTCTCTCCCGGGCAGGCAATTGAAACAGGATTGCAGCATCCTCCTCCAGCACAGCAATAGCAGGGGACGGCACTGCAGGGGGACAACATGCACCAGTGCAATTTCCTGCACAGGGCAGAGTGAAGTGAATTCTGCACAGGGATGACAAATGGGTCAGTGATGAGGTCTATGAAGAGAGAGAACAATCTCTTTGAAAACCTGCGTTCTACTGAGCTTGGATCAACCACAGAGTCATCAAATTTGGGCTTTATTTTTTGTTTAATATGTACAGCAAAAGGAAATACCTGAGATCTAATTACTTTAGCCTTAGATCTTAACAAACTGATTGGAGAAAAAGTAGCAAGGGCAGAATTATTTTTTTACTTTGTTCTAGTGAAAAGTATCAATGAGTTTAAAAAATCAAGCTATGAGCAGAGGCTTGAGATGGGAGTTGTACTGAAGACTAAATCGAATGAAAACGTAACTGGCTGAAAACAGACTCTTACAGTAGAAGTTTTTAGGCAACTTATTGAAAATTCATGGGTTCTGCATAGAATCATTCACAAATAGCTGCAGAACGAATGAGGAGCAGCTGCAGTGTGCACTCCATGTCTGGCCTCTCCTGATGTGGTGGTTTATCAGACTCCTGATGATTTTCTGGTGCTGTTTTGTCCTTATAAACTCTCCTAAGCTCTGTGCAGTGCCTTGTGTGGAACCATTACTTAGGCTTATTTATTTATTTTTGTCAAGAATTCTCTACTCTCCAAACGAGAGAAGATAACCAGCTACATTCATGCAGCAGTAAAGCTGTCTTTAGTTAAAATAAGTTAATTTTATCAATGCTTGGAGAGTAGTCTGATAAGTCCCTGTCAATATGGTTGTAGTTTTAGTTAAAACTGGTAAGGCTGGATCATTGCCTTGTTTAATGGCTTTACTAGAGCACAGTTTTCTCCTGCTTTCTCTGTATGTAGGGTCATTAATGAATCATTATCTATTGCCAGCAATTACTGATGTCTTGAGAATATTGTTTTAATTATATTGAAATTAAAAGTAGAAGATACAGTTACATATGCTACAATGTAGGTGGTAGTACATTGGTATATTATGGCTTTAAAGAATCTGTTTTTTTTGCAGATTTTAATAGCTAAGGGTGCCTGATAAAATATGAATTATTGTACGATAGCATGCAATAAAAGATATACTGTTGTGAGCCTCACAGTCTGCAGGTGTAACAGATGTAAGGCAAGATTAACAGGACAGAACGATAATTAAACCACAGACAGCCATCTCAAAAAAAAAAAAAAAAAGGATTTTCACGTCCAATGCAATTATTAAATGTTTCTGAAATTCTCTGCAAATATTTGTAAAAGCAATAGAAATGTGTTCACCTGAAAGACAGCTTTTCAGAATGGACACTTACTTTAAGGAATTAAGAACCTTTTATTGGAATATAAAAGCTGCCTGAAGTCCTGTGACAGTACGGTTCATAGGCAATACAGTCCTTGGTTTATTGATGCTATGAGCTAAACACTGCTAAAGAAAAAAAAAGATAGCAATTAGTACATATGCATTTAGAACAGTATGAGTTGCATACTCCCTTTAGGACAGGAGCATTCAAATAATTAACGATAATATTATGGTTGCAAAAGGAAGTCCAGTTGTTCTTCAGCAGCCTACATCTGTGAAACATGATACCTCTGGGGACTGAGAATTAATTTTCCCAGGAGAAAGTGTAAAAGCAGGAGAAAAAAAGGAATGACTTCTGCTTGAGCAGAATAAACCTGCATCTACAAACGATTAACACTGCATAATGAAGTAGTAAAGAAGCAAAAGAGATTTCTAATAAAAGACTAATAACAAATCCCATTACACCATGGTGTATTTTTTCCCTTGAAGTGTATTAGACTGTTAGCAAAGCTTCTGCAAGAGATCTGAGTAGTTGCAGGCAAAGTCAGCTTGAATGCTTCGAGCTTAGCTGAAATTCTGTTCCTAACAGTTTGTTTAACATTACAGTTGTGGTTTTACAGGTGGGAGGGGTTGTTAATGCAAGTAATAGGCTTCACACAGAGTTTGGGTAATGTTTGTGTCACCATAGGATAATAGTCTCCTTGTGGGCTAGACACTGTAGGGTAACGTGCTGCTACGTGGTAAAATCCTGTAGCTAGAGCAGACGTGGTATTAAATGTACACACAAGTCACTCCAAAAGTAATGCCTCCTATTTATTCCCATGAAAACTACAGCAGACACAAAGAGCACAATAACACCATTTCATAAAGCTGATTCTCAACTACAAAGTACTACTTTTCAATACAGTCACTACCATTCGCAGTACATTTTCACCAGCAATAGACAAGAGCCTGCATGTCATCCTTTGTAAAAATCTGCATCGGCAGAGGTGACCTGCTGTTGCCACTGCTGAAACACACCACTCAGTGCTTCACTGCACTCACATCCACTGTTTAATCTCCATAAACATTCAGCAAGCATCAATGAATGTCAGTGGATGCCATTTTTTCTGCACGGAGGAATTCAGTTCCCCACTTCTGCTTTGTATACACTTCCATGTCAGACGCCATTCTATCTGACTGCCCCTCTGCTGCCATCTATTGCACAGCAACAAAATATAAGGGAATATTGGCGGGAACATTCAGCCTCTATTGCCATACCACCAACATCCTCTGATGTCATGGGCCAACATAATTAAATAGGACGCATTACTTTCAGAGCAGCCCTCCTAGTAGATAAGCTTTTTTATTAATAGGTCTTCTGACCTTTCTGCAGCCTGAAAATATGTCCTTCTAGGAAAGGGGTTCGAGAGGCAAATACCAGAGTATGGGTTTTGTCAGCTAATATTGTTGCCATTATAATTACTATGCTAAAAGAAGTTACAAGACCTTAGAACATAAATGTTTGATGTAGAGATAATAAGAATTAGATGAGACATTTTTGAAATCACTAATTTTTGCTTTTAAAGGGGAATATTCTTTGAGGGAATAATATTCTGTGCAGTGATCTTTATATCTGTAACATGGGCATTTTTATGGGTTACATATAGTGGTCCTGTGGCAGAGCGTGCAGTAGTTTGAATGAACAAAACCTCAGTTAACAAAACAGAAGCTTTCAGTTTCTGTTGTAAGAGAGTACAGATTATCACTCACCTGACATGGTGAAATCCATTTGTGCAGCAGTGAATTTATATTACTGGAATCAGAAAAAAATAAACCACAGATTCCTTAAAACGGTGAGTTCTGGTACGAAAGTGGTTAAACACAAATCCTTAGAAGTGAAACTAATCTTGATGAAATTTCTGGTTGCCTTTTTAGAAAGTTTCATGAATTTTATAGAATGACTCAATTTGCTTAGCAGAAATTCACAATCTTTTTTTGTCACTGAATAAACAGATTCCGCATGTGTAATAATTTGCATATCCCAGCTATAAATGTAATTCATTATTTTTAAGTCCAGTTTGTAATACTTGTAGTAGGATTGTTGTGCTAACTCTTCTTCAGCTTTTACAGTTGCAACCCTCGATAATTCTTACTAGCTAGAAGGATCCCAAAGTAGTGGTTCTTTTAAGGGTTGGGAAAGAGAAGTGCCTGTCTCAAGGTCAGCAAGTAGGTGAGTGTGAGGGCCAGAACTGGGAATGAGAAAGCTTGAGAAATTTTCTACCACATCTCAATCTTCCAGTCTCAAGCAAATGTTGCCTTAATAAGATAGATTTTCACTTTTTTCTATGTATGAAAACAGCAGAGATATGATCAGGAGTTAATCGTGTAGTCTACTTGCAGATTATCACTAAATCTGGTACAGATTAAAATGATGTTTATTCAAAAAAGAATCCTTAGCATATTTTCCATGGAGCTGCAAACATTGTTTTCCAAAACAGAGAGGAAGGCTCTTCAGAGCAAGTGTGGCATGATCCATTTTCACTGCTGTTTGTCATCTGCCTTCAACTGGCTCTCACTTGCCAGGGCTTTTCAGGGCTTTTATAAACCACTGGCTTCACCCAGCTTCCCTGTTCCAGGCCATTCTTGCATAACATGATCTCACCTCCAGCTTCAATGAGTGTCACATCAATTGCTCAAAAGTATGGTATGTAGGATTGGTATGATCTTTCCTTTCAGGCTAACCTATGTGATTGTAATCAGTAAAACCACTACAGTCAGTAATGTATTGCTTCCCTTAGTGTAGATACAATATCATTTCCCAAAACGACGATTAGGTAAGTAATGCTCATAGAAGTGCATAATTTGCAAAATCTGCTGGTAAAATATTTTAGATTGTAGTTGATCCTGTGGTATGTACACTGCATTCCTGATATTTGTCAAAACGAAAGGATGCAACTCACGTCTTCTCCTTTTTTTCAGGCGGTGGGTAAGGCTCCTCTTTGGACGTGAATTCCCACTCCAGGACCTTCTTGTTGTCTGGGATGCTCTATTTGCTGACAGTATCACCCTGAATTTAGTTGACTACATTTTTGTAGCCATGTTGTTATATATTAGAGATGCCTGTGAGTATCACTTACCTCATGATCTTTTAAGAATGCCAACCTATTTTTCCCAGAAAAAGAGGGCTCGAGAAATGCTAAATTTCATTGTGATTTTTTTAACAAACTGAAAATCCTTTCAGATGCGATGAGAGGAGCCATTTGTTTTCAGATGCAGTCGGCTGTATTTATGAAACAAATTGTATCTGAGAGTTAAATGCAGGTTTCTTTTCTGAGTAGTTCTGTGTTTTTCTATGGAGTTGCAGTCTGTTTATGTGGGAAGTGACTCAGGTATGTATAGAGCTCCACCTTCTGACAAAGCTGATGAATTGAGTAAAGCCGCTGATGCTGGAAATGCATCTTTTGCTGTTCTGTGAAAATGCATAAGACAATGACTTATAATTTTCCAAGTTATATCTTAAAGGAAATGTCCATGCAAAGATGAGTAACAATTACAAAATACATTTATTCTATGCAAGAGTGGTGTCATTAAAAAACTGATTATTTCATTTTATTCTGTTTCATTATGCATGAAATTATGTGCTAAGGTAAATCTGCTTGCTGCTGATGAGCAAAAAATACACAAAGTTGGGTCAAAGGAAAATCCCAAAAATGTCACTAGTTTATGTAACTGTGAATGAGAGGAAGAAGATATAAAGTATTATTTAAAAGATTTTTATTTATGCCTCATCATATTCTGCAGAAAATTCTATATATGAGTTTACCGCAGCAGAGTGTGTGTTTTGCAGTCAGATGCATGTCTGTCATTAAATATATGAATTCTTTAGCATGCTGTTCAGTGTTAATTATATACAATCTGTAAGTTTTAGCTTCTAACAAGGTCGCATATTTGACACAATTTTGTATTCTAGGACACATAAAGTTTTCAGCTTCTGTGGTTCCTATTTTAGGACCCAATCTTGAAAATATAACTTGCATGTACTTTACACATAGTGTCATTTCATTGCCTGCCATAGGACTTCATGTGGGTTTTTTTTTTTGTTGCTTTTTAATAAACATTTAGCATATAGAGCTGCCTTACATTCGTCTCAAAGATGTGAATGTTTAATTCAGTATAGAGATTTCAAAACAAGTGGTTCTACTTCAGGATTATCTAATTCCAAATCATGGTCTGAAATTTCAATCTGGTTTATGCAGTAAACCAAAGTAATCTTTAAAACTTTCTTTTAGCTATATGATGCAGATCCATGTAAAAATATTTCTTAATATCAGCATTTTATTTTTTGCCATCATTGCTTTCTAAAAAAACTCTAGAAATATATTTGTAAGCACTCTCCCTCCTAGGGGAGAGAAGATTTTTATGGAGTTGTTTTATTTTGCTTTGTCGTGCTCACACAGAAGTATCGATAGGAAGTAACTGAAAAAGTGAACTAAAAATGTATTACAGGCATTTGTATGAAATCAGTCTCCCTTTTTTCTATTGAATCCCAGCTTTAACAAATAAAGTAGTAAGTAGCTTTAACATTGAGTACATTTGCTTGGCTGGTAGACAAAGACATCTCGTCGGGACAGCTGATATTAAGTACATTTCTTTCCATAGTTGGACTTAATCAGTTAATCTAAGCTTGATAGGATGGGGAAACAAAGTACCCCATCAGAAGTACTGTAAAGATGAGTATATTGTTAACTTCAAACTCAGAGATTTCTTGATTTTATAAAAGACAGCTTTTCTTACTATCTGCATAAGATTTTTTTTCCATTTTTCTTCCTATTTATATTGTTAGTATTTGACATTTTTAAAAACATTTTCAAATAAGTTTCTTAAAACTTCTGTTCATTTGCTGAAAGGAAATGTTAGTTCAAAATCCTCCGTAATATTAATCATCTATAAATAAACCATATGGAAACTTCCCATTTAAAACAATTGAAACAATGAAAATAATTAGTCCTAAGAAATTACGTTACAAGAAATACCAAACATAAGCAATAATAACACTATATTACTGAAAGCATTTGAGAGTTTAAAAGTGATGCAGACCCTTTTATACCAGTACATTTGAGACTGGGGAAGGAGTAGCTGATTTAGGAATTGCTGGATCTTTTTTGGTTTTCATATCATATTGTCATCAACATGGTTTTAATAAAGTAGCTTATCTGCTATTTTTTTTTAATTCTATTATACAAATTATGTATTATTTAAAGAATGTAACATTTTGATTGCTAGATTACTGTGCATACACAAAACATAGTTGAAATGACTTGATCGTTTTAAAGACTGCCGATACGTAGTGATGTATACAGCCATTCTGTAAACGGCTCTGTTCAGTTTCACATCTGTATCCATGCAGACCTTTATTCTTGCAGTGATAATCCTCACAAAGTCTACAGTCGTGTACCAAAGTAGCAGTGAGTTTTAATAAATGATTTTCTGGGATTCTTTGAAAAAAAAGTCATGGGAAAAAATACCCTTTTGTTTAAAAATCTTTCAAATCTGAACCATGTGTCACTGATTTTTCACTGATATGAACATGAGTAGTTGTTTGTGAAATCGTAATGGAAGGGAGGGCTCAGTGCAAAGGAAGTATATGTATGTATCTTGTATACTTTCCTTCCCTTCAAAAAGGATAAAAATGAACATACCTGGAAGACCTGTCTACTTTTTGTGTGTTATTTGCTATTATCACACAGGGATCTAATTTTGACTGATGAGTGTTTGAATAAGTATACTTCTATCAAGTTCCCACTTGATAAGAAAACTAGTTATGAGCATTATTAGCATATATTTTTCTTACCTAAAAGCACCCTGAATATTTTAAGAGAAATAAAGGAGCTTCTTCTTAGAGGAGCTGATTTGTTATTTTTGTTATAGTGCAAGATGTTCGCATAATCTATGTTTAACTCAATTTAGGGCTACTAAATAGGACATAGCAATGCATGAAGCAGCAGGGGAAATAGTCACACCATTCCTAGGTTAGAAAGTCATCTTCATACTGATTGGCATACATGATTGGCAGCATCAAACATGAAACTCTGAACAAATGACAGGTGGCAGGAAATTAGGACTTGATTGAGGACAGGTACAGTTAGTTTTCTGCCTTTTTTACTGGTGCTTGTGTCCAAGAATGGTTCTTGTACCAATAGAGAAAAATCGGTCTCATCTAAAGCAGAAGAGAGAAAGTAACTTCATGTTCCTCTGAGCACTGCATAACATGTATTAATCAAAAGGCAGTAGGGCTGATTTCTCTATCAGAGTTTCTCTGCTGCGTTCTCTAGAGATAGCAATCTCATTCTTCTTTGGCAAAGCGATAACTGTTTTTTGCAGTATGAATTGGATCCAGATGGGACTCTTGCAAAGGTGAAGGAGTGAAGGACAAGCACAGAGAGGCAAGCATCAAGCCTGTATGACAAAGCAGTGGATGGTCTTTCACTCTTGTGCAGTAGCACCATCCAGCTACTGCTGTGGCAGGAGAAGTTGGTATTGCGGAGTCTTCTTCCAGAAACTTCATCCTGGGTTTCATTCTTAGAAATCCTGTAAACTCTTCATTTACAGAAAGGAGGGCTTGGGTTTTTTATCTGTTACTTTATGCATCATTTTAAGAAAATTGCCACTTTCTTAGATATTATCAAATGTTTTGTCCTTAAAAGCCAAAGATTGCTCACTCTTGAAGCAGAGAAAGATACCAAGAGATGTTTCACCAAATTCACCTCTTTAACCCAGATTTCTCCAGCAAATAGAACACTGGCAACAGTGTTATCTTCTGTAATAAGTTCTACATGAAAAAGGGAGAGCTGAATGTCTGAGAAAGTCCCAACAGATAAAACAAATAAAAAAGTTAGCAAGCCTTCCTCATTAAAGTCTGAGGCTTTAAAACATATCTGTGATGGCAAGGATTCATTGTAATATTCAACTTCTAGGGAGAATAGCAGACTAAGTTCATGACTCAAAAGTTTGATTTTTTTTAATTGTTCAGTTGTTTCTCTATTCTACATTTCAAAAAATTAATCATTAGAGTAAGTGCCTTCTGGTTGAAAACACCAGTTTTTGTCAGGGTTCAAGTCTGCACCATTAAAAGAAAATAGACTTTTTAATATTTATTTTTCTCTGCATTGGTGAGACAGCAAATAACTCTTACAGGAGAAATAAAGGAAGAATAATTTTAATCAATTTTCCATTGCAAAAAAGAACACATACTGATATGCTCAAAACAGGAATGTGTTGGTTTTAATACCTATCATTTATAGAGGTACACATAATTTGCTATCCATTGTCAGTATTTTTATTTGCTTTGGTAAAAAGGTATAATCATAACTGCAGTACAGTATCTGAAATTTGATTTACATGTGGGAATTGGATTGGTTATGTAATATACGGTGCTGGTATTATGCTCCTCTGAAAGATCTCTGACTGAGACCATTGTGTTGTGTTCATTATGCCAGCTCTGTGACTTCAAGAAGAAAAAAACAGGTACCTGAATATGAACAAGAAAAACAAAGGATCGGAAAAAAACAGGCAGAACAGATAAAGAATGAGTAGGATAAGTGAGTGCTTTACAAATGAAAGCAGATGTATGAAATTACAAGCTGTCGGATCAGCAACGGAAATGAAGATGATAAAGTGGTTCCCTACACAGATTATAATTATTCATTTTGCCCAGTCCTGCATCCTTTCCCCATAATCCTCTTGTTGAAGGGGGAAAGGTACGGGAGGATATGAGGCTTATTCACATGAAAGAAAAAAAATGTAAAGTATTTAAATCTCTCTGTCCACAGAACAATCATATATTTTGTCTTTTATTGATTCAAAATAAGTCTGTGTTTGCAAGGATCGTTTATGGTATAGAAACCTGATGAGAGGTATTTTTTGTTACAACTAAAGTTATCAGAATAGTAGTTTGTTAAAAATTTCATTATAATTATTAGCGTTTGAGTCTGTCTTTATGCTGCACAGTGCTAGCTAGCATCAGTAACAGGCATTGCTTTGACAGCTGTGGCAGATGGATTGCCTGGATTTAGATGGTGCAAAAGAAATGAAGTAGTTTACACAGACCTGCCTGAAAAGATGTCTTTAATAATTGCACTCATAATGAGATTGATTTGGAAAAAAAAAAAAAGAAAGAAAGAAAGAAACCGAAGATGACAATGACAAGCAAAGGACCGTATAGAATATACTTACATAGGTTCAGAAAAAAATCAGCTGCCCAAAAGTTTCCAAATAAGTAAAAAATTCTACTAAAGTTAACAGTGTATTTTCATTCTAGGTATTTCTGAAATGCAAATCTAACCTTTTCTCTTTGTACTTAACATTCCATATAATGTTTTTTGATTTACTAGAAAACAAGGAGTTGTTTACCTCAGTTTATATTTGCATATGAATGTGTGTTTACATGTGTGAGTGCATATATCTGTCTATGTACATAAGAATATGATAAAAGATATTTCAGCAAAGAATTGTCAGAATGGGGAAAAGTTATCATAAAAGCAGGAATGGAAGTACAATTTATCTCACAGATTAACACCTTTAGATATAATGTCCACAGTGAGTGGCTGAAAAGCCACTGTCCACTTTTGGTTTTTTACCTCCACTGACAGTATTTCCCCCATCTCTACTGGCTCTGGCTGAGTTTCAGTGCACACCTCACATAGAAGTGTCTAAACTTAGGCATCTAAATCTGGAACTGAATCCTAATATAAATATCTATGGAAATAAAGTCAGTGGTAGGTTTAAGATTGACCCTAATGATAATGTATCAAGCATAGTCAGATGACTTGATAATAGTGTACTGTCTTTTAGTTTGAGCACTGCTTGGGTTCTGAGAGTCTTCATGTGGGAAAAGGCAGCAACATCTGAACTGTGATGAACTTACAGGAAATAGCATAGTAATATTTCACTTTTTTCTCTTTCATTGTAGTGATATCAAGTAATTATCAGACCTGTTTGGGACTTCTGATGCATTACCCACCCATTGGAGATGTTCACTCCCTTATCCTAAGAGCACTTTTCCTTCGAGATCCAAAGGTGAGAGGCTGGATTTGTAAGCACGGGAAATGAGTCTCTGTGATAGAATGTTCTAAATGCCATGACATTAATAGCAACTTAAATTTTGATGGGTAGACTATAGTTTCAAGTTTCTACTTCCTTGACAAGCTGAAGAAAGGGACTGATAACCAGGAATGGAAAAAAGTTTCTTTACTCTTAGAAGAATTCTGTCCTATTAATGCACTAAACTTCTCCAGAAGCTCAGGTAAGTGCAGATGGTAGTGCTCCTTTGCTTGGTATTCTGCACAGACATAGTTCATTGTCAAGTACACTATTGAGGTTAACTAGGATTTTATATATTAAACCTAGTAACTGCCTTGTGATTTCATCTGTAAAACCTTTTTCTTGAGATGTCTGCAGGTGAATCACTGTTAATCCTCAAAACACTACCCACATACGATATATTTTACATGATGACTTTCAGTTAAAAATGAGAATCTACTGTTACAACCTGAAAAGATTCACAGAAATAAACATAAAAATAAAGTTTGTGATGCACTTAACTATATTAAAAAATGCAATAATTTCTTGCTGATCTAGAAGGGCATGTGTATATGTATGATTATTACACACACTCTGTGCACAATATAGTAGATAAAGTGTTTGAGTCAAAGCTGCATTTGATATTCTTTTCAGTATTCAGATTTTTCCAGACAGCAGAATTTGTGCTACCGGTTTTGAACTGTCTTTAGTGTGTCCTATTAGTAGGCTGCCAGTGTAAAGTCTGATTTCCCTCATCTCTTGATTCAAGTCACCTTTGAAAGTGGAAAAATTCAGCACTTCTCCACTCTGACTGTCTTCTGCAAAATTTCATTCAATACCAGTGTTTACACTTTCGTGGATTAAGAAAAAAATTGTCTCTTTGTTTCTGTATCAGTTTTTTGCAGAAATCAGCTTTCTTTACAGCTGCTTTCTTTACAGCTGTTTTCTTCATTCCTCTCGGGCACAAAGATTTCTTTCATGACGAGAAGTACATCATCTTTTAAGTGTGTAAGAAAGTTTGTAATGTTAGATCTCAAGAATTTTTCTTAAGATTTAGGCAGCAGTCTGTGAAATCAAACTGCCAACATTTATTTAAGTACTCTATGAGCAAAACAAGATAGAACTATTTTTCAGAGGGAAGACATAGAGGGAGGGAAATTGTGCTAAGATATCAAGCTCAATCCATATGTAATCTATTGTTTAACAAAGGGATATGTTAAAAGAAAGAAAAATTGCTGATTATTCAGCTGTCTTCCAAAGCATCCTAGGCAGTATACAAGCTATACAACCATCAAAACTGACCAAAATAAACAGCCAGCGTCCTGTGAAAGAAGCTTGATCACTTTTCTGTTTCTCACTCTCTTGTCTGAAGCAGAGTGAAGTTGCCAGGCTCATAAGGCCTCACTGTCCTAATAATTCACATTCTCAGATGCACCTGAAATCCCTTTCAGAGTAATGATGGATGTAGGACCTTATCGTGTCTTTCAGGTAGTTCTTCCTTCAGTCACGTGAATAAGCCCTTAACACTCTTTCCTGCGAAGACTGCTAGCTCTTTTGTCAGTCTGAGTATGGTCCTTGTTTTTGAACTGTACTTCACTGTTTGGGATATACTCTAAAGGTTAAAAAGCTAGGGTTTCCTCAGAATAGAGAGCCCAAAGGACTGCTTCTCATTTTACACTGGGTTTTTGGGTTGAGACTATATTAACAAGCTTAGACTTCTTGTAGTAAGAGAAGAAGGTTTTCTGTTCAAAAGGATTTCTCTAAAAGAAAAATTACCTCCTAGTCAGAAAAAGAAGTGTATTTCCAAGGCAGTAAAATAAGTACCTGTTTTTTTGTTGTTTGTTTGTTTGTTTGTTTTTGTTATTGTTGTTCTTTTCTGTCTTTTTCTAGATGTAATTTAAGATTTCACTTATGTGTCTCTAAGCATATGTTATTTCAACTCAACATATCTCTGAAATGGGAGTCTGCCTACTGTGACTTGTTATTCTGTGTGGTCCAAGACCTACTTATGAGCATTTTTCCAGTCTGTCAAAATTTTTTGTAAGAGAAAATGAAAGAGAAGACTCAACAAGACATCATGGATGTTGTAGGAGTCTAAATCAGTACACAGATTATGTACCAGTATAAGAGGGAAAATTAAAATACCATTTTTTTTGCTCTCTGCATAAAGATAATTCACTTTGCCTTTATTTCCCTGAGCAGATAAAAGTAGATTGGAAGAGAAGACAAGGAGATTTTAGTTAGTAGTGTAACTTGTAAGCAATGATTAGCAAATCCACTGCTTAATGATTTTTCTTCCTCCTTTGATGTTTTCCTGTGCATTTCTCTGTTACCAACTTCTAGCTTCTAATGGGAAATTACATTTAGTTCAATGCAATTTCCATCTCTTGGGCCAGACCTGAATTGTTCTGTATTGCATTTCTTCCAGGATTTTGCTTGGTTTTTAATGTGTGATGTGGGATATTGCTGCATGGTCCAGTGGCTTATTTCATTATTTGTTGAACATAACAAGTATGTTTAGTGTCATCCCAAATATCTGAGACAAGTTTGCTCTCTGCCCCTTGGAGCTTTGATTCGCAGCTGGGCAGGAAATACAGTAGAGAAATCATGGATAGGTGCAAACAGTAATCTGCCTTTTAAGAGTTTGTTAATAATGTTATATTTGGGATTGTTTCTGCAGATGGATAAATGGCAAATAATCTCACTGAGGGGAAGATGTGGGTGTCTGGACTAAGGGAGTTTGATGACATGAACATAGAACTGATAGGTTCTTAAGAAGTAATTCTCTCATAAGTTCTGAAGTAGTTCATATGGACCTGATATGGCCTTCCCATCCATAACTTCTGATTCTGGAGATAATCAGAGTTTGTTCCTCTGATACCATCCATTATTTCTACTTCTCTTTCCTTGATCTGTCATAACAGATAACTTCACCTTACTTATTTGCCTTGTAGATAATCAGGAAGGGTAAACTTTGGCTTGATGGACCCATCGTTTTTTGTTTGCTGTATTTCACTGCAGTCCTCACTAGGAGAACAACCTAAATATCAAAAGGAAACTAGACTATTTTTTTTTCTTACAGATGAACAAGTAACATTTTCTGACCTTCTGTGGAATCAAACTTCAGCAGAAATCTTAGCATTATCCTGTAATAACAGTAGTACAAAAAGTCATTTGTGCTTGTCCTTGCAGCAGCTGTTTATGTCAGTGGACTTAGTGGACCCTGGTTGGCAGTTGGGATGGGAGGACATTTTCAGTTCTACATCTCTGATATATTCTAGTGCCATTGAAGGGAAATACAGAATTCTATAATAGCTGGAAACAATTAAACACGCCTGTCTCTGAAAGGTGGTCTGAAAGATACTGATTTTATAGCTTTGAATATGGATCAATGTAGAACAATTGTATTTAATCTCAGTTAATGAGAACCTCAAATCAGCACTGTTGTCTCTGCATAGGGCGATACTGTTAAACTGCTTAGCAGAGTATTTGCTTCACATCTCTACTCTTTCAGCAGGTTATTATTGTAATTATTGATACAAAAGTTAGTTCTGTGAAAGTCCTTTCAAATCTTTAAGTAGAGCTCCTCATGAGAGAATGGGATTTTATAAGTATGTTTATGTGAAATGAGAAAACAAAGCAAGGTTTTTTCTGAAGGTGTGTATCTGTGTGTTTAATATTCCATGATATTTTTTTCAGTTTTTTCTCTTATCTAAACCATTGAGTACTGCTAATTTTCAAAGCAAAATCTGCAAAATTAAGAAGCAGATATACAGAGATAGGGCAGTGGAAAAATATAAAGTGATTAAAAAACATAGTTCTAACTAAAGTTGTTCAAATAAAAAAAAATTAAAAAACCCAATTAGAAACAAAAGTCATAGAAAATGTGAACATATTGTGTTCCTTAAATAACCAGATGTTCTTTCCTTCCTGAAGGCAGCCAGGGCTAGGAATAAAAGGTTTAAAACTATTGTTTTAAGTTAACTGTGAATTTTGCAAATCTGTTTTCACCCTTTAGCAAATAAAATTCTAATACAGCAACATAAGCAAAGTAATTTTCATCTTTGGGTGTGCTTATTTCTGTGTTGTTCTGTGTTGAAGTGTTAACCTTATCACAATGACTTATTACAAATCTAAAGTGCTACACAGAGTATTTCCATTTCACATTGCATACTAAGAGCCTGACAACCATCCTTTGTCTGAAACTGTACTGTATTCTTAATATTTTGTCAAGTATGTTTGCTTTCAGATATTTTAACATGGTGAATAACACTGTCAAACAAGCTAGTTAGGAGTTTTATTCAATGGAGACACTGCTCATCATAAGCAGTTAATTTTAAAAAGAGAAAAAGAAAGGGGGTATACTTGGCCAATGAAAATTAATGTTACTTATGCTAATAATACTATCATTACAGCTGCTGCTATTTTTTCAACATTGTATTTTAAGGTATTTGCTGACATTGAAAATGGTGATATAAATTTTACAGACTGTTAAATTCTAACTAAATCCATAATGAAGTGTACGTGACATTTAAAATAAGTTGGATTACCTCATCATAACTGAAGTTACAGGGACTGACAGAAATCTTAAGCAATAATATATGGTCATGATTACTCCTGTAATGATCAGCAGGAGAAATCTACATTCCAATTTTTAACAGTTTCCAGAATCTGAGTAATAAATGACAAGGGGGAAACCTATTACTGAAATTTTGAACTGAACTCTTTCTTTGTACATGAATTTTCAGCTGAATTTTCTTCTTAAGTAGCTGCCACCGTCTCAGAGTTTTCTCCAAGCTAGTTTCATGTGCCGGAAAGGCTGTTGAGTTTCACTTTCTTCTTCTTCAGATGGATCCTTTTCTATACACTCATTAACTGAGGTGCTGCTGCAGAGCTGCAACTGGCCTTTGAAAGCTGCCGTTATGTCAGTGTTGTTTGTTTCGCTGTTTGTGGCAGAAGAAAAACAGGTTTGGGGTTGTTTTGTTTGTTTGTTAGCACTGTGTATGCAATCTGGCATTAATTACCTCTCTTTAATGACCAGATTTCAGCCAATCAGAAGTTAGAATCTGGCAGTGTTTGGACATTAGCAGCTCATTAATTCATACCAACTCAAGAAGGTACTGCGTGGAGGTGGTTAGTCCATTTTGTTAGAGAAGTACCAAAAGAAGGAAGGAGAGCTGAACAAATGGTTTATTTTCCCTTTTCTCTTCATTTATTTTCAATCATGAAGAATGAGACTTATTTTTCAGGAGATTCACAACAGTACATCAGGAGTTTAAGGAGTTTTAGTCAACCTGGGATGATGAGTATCTCAAAGCATTATGAGGTGCTGATATGAGTAGGGTCACCTGTGCTTTAAAGGGAAGTCACTTTCACAGGGGTTATGACTGGTAAAGGAAATGAGGTGTTCCAGTACAGCTAGGTATATGTCTTTTCATTTGGGAGGAGAGAATTAGGAGAAACAGACAAATGCATTTTCTTTTAGTGATTCAGTGGCGTTACACAGTGAACTTCTGTTACCCTTAATGTCTGAAAGATTAAGGTCTTGGATGTTTAATAGATAGATCTTAATGAAAATGTGTCAAGATCTGGTTTTACAACCACATTATATTCCCTGTAGTGAACCTAAATATTTTGATGGTCCTATTTCCCAGACAAGGTTAGATACAATCTTAAACGCTTCCTTTTCAATGAATTGATGTTTTTTTCTTTAATTGAATGGTAGGCTTTTCAGTGAAGGCCTATACAACTTCACGACTGCATATATTTTATGTGACATTAATTTACTCTGTATGTTCTTGAAATCAGAAAGTTTTACTTTCCAATAAAAAAGTTATTGTGCTTCATTAATAGCATAAGATATGACAGGCAGCTATGAGTTTAAGGATAAATTACTTGGAATAACTATGTTGCTATAGTACCACATAAAAATAGTTTACCATGGATTAAAAATCCTCTTTGTTTTTGAATAGTTGTTTCAAAACCTGTGTTCCCATTGTACCTATGCATTTTAAAATATAAAAAAATCTTGTGTGTTCAGTACTCATAGTATAGGATCTTTTTTATCTAAAAAGATATCTCAAAGTTACCAAGTACTTCTATCTCAAAGTTAATTCACAGAGTCATAGAATCATAGAATCGTTAAGGTCGGGACAGACCTCTAAGATCACCTAGACCAACTGTCCTCCTACCTCCAATATTGTGCACTAAACCACGTCTCTAAGTACTACATCTGCCCTTTCCTTAAACACCTCCAGGGACTGCAACTCCACCACCTCCCTGGGCAGCCCATTCCAAGAACTCACTGCTCTTTCAGATAATAAGGTTTTCCTAATATCCAACCTGAATCTCCCCAAGCACAACTTGAGGGCATTCTTTCTTGTCCTATTGCTGTTACCTGGGAGAAGAGGCCACCCCTCACCTCACCACAACCTCCTTTCAGGGTTTCGTAGAGAGCTAGAATGTCTCCCGAGCCTCCTCTTCTCCAGACTGAACAGCCCCAGTTCCTTCAGCCACTACTGGTAAGACTAGCTCCAGACACCTCACCAGCTTTATTGCCCTTCTCAGGGCAACAGTCCAATTCCAGTTTCTCTCAATTCTAATCTCTCCTGTAATCCTTATTAACCCTTTAATCCATAGTCACCATCTTCAAATTACCATGCGCATCACAAGTAATATTTTCACAAAAAAATTATTGGAAAGTAAGTAGTTTGTTAGTAATCCAGTCTAGACTTTGTGCATGAGAAATCCTTCAAAGTCCTCTTCGTTCCTCAGTTTCATGCATAACGTAGTAGTCATCAAGCTAAGGAGAAAGCTGATATTAATTAGCAATGGAAGCATGAGGGGCAGCAACATCCTGTTCATCCAAAGGGCTGACGAAGGAAGAATTTGGAAGTGGGAAAGGGATTATTCTTCTATGTTGATAAGCCTTCCTGTTGATATTCCCTGGGAATTCATAAGCTCAGTCATGTAGCGAACAAACCTTTTCAAAAGACAGGTTGGAAGAGAAAGTTCTACTTGGAAGCTGAAACTTCAAATAGTTCGTTCTCTTTGTGCAAGGCAATACCCTTAGTAGCAAACTAAAAGCAATTCTGATTGTATTTGATGTTGAAGTAAGAAATTGAAGCACTTTAAGCTCTTAATTACTTTAGTTACCAGTAAAACTTACTGCTCGTGAATTTCTTGGGGCTGCTCCTTTCAGGTGATTGGTTTGCTTCTGTTTAAGAAGTAGACTGAAGCTACTGACCCTCTTCTAAAAGAGTAATTATATTATCTATAAAATTCCACATTAAAGTGTATTTAACAGTGTGCGAGTGAGCTGATTATGGTTCTTGTGTGCAAACTGACAATTCAATTAATCACTTCTAGTTTGCAAGGTAGTTTGTCAAAAGGAAGCACTTAAAACACTTAAAGCACTCTCACTCCATCTAATCAAAAGTTCTCTGTATCATAATTTATTTATTTGACTAAAATTGCAAAACACAAACTGTGAATTGTATAAAAATAGATTCATAATTTTCCAATAATCTATGGAAGATTAGCTACTGAATCATATCCAATCTAATAGGATGGAATTTAAGTTGTCTCTTCTGATATAAATACAGATATACTGATGGTGTATTGGTACAGCTTATAGGAATTTATTGTCTTGTACAGAAACTATTTGATTAATCTGTATGTCTTGTGGAATGCTTTTAAAAAAGCAAAATATTTTCAAGATAAAAGTACAAGTGGTGTAGTTTCTCCTTTGCCAATAGTTTTTATGGAAAATTAGATTTAGAGAATTAAGGTAGGTTTCTTGGTCCTTGTTAAGAAGCACAGTGGTAAAAATGGTTCTCCCATGCCCTCATTCCTGGAATCACAAAATGAAAGGGACTGCTTATCCTGCAGCACCAGGAACTTATCGAGTCCCTTCTGTTTTAGAGGAAAGGATACCAATGTCTTATCCCTTCTATTGTGTAGTGCACATGAGGCTCTTTGAAAGAGCCTTTTTCACTCCCTGGGGACCTTTTTCAAGTGTTCTACTTGAAATCATAAATTATTCTGTTTCTTTTCCACGCAACAGACATAACAAATAGCACCTAAAAAACATTTTTTTTTTTTTCCTGGTGTATGGGATTTGTGTACAAGCATGTGTCTGGGGAAGACATAATACCAAAAGTGTGGTTAACAAGGGTTTTATCAGTATAAGCCTAGAATAACTGTGTTACTTACACAACCATCAGTGAGTTATGCAGGTTGTCCAAAACGAGTGCCAATAAAACTATAATATGGTAGCTTTTCTGTACATAAAGATGTCATATTTTAAATATCATAATTTGGAACATTCCAGGGTTTAAAGCAAGGCTTGCTGTGTGTTCTCTTGAAAACCCTGGCTCTTTCCTCCACGATGTTGTAAAACTCTTGTTTTAACCGCACAGGGCTGCAAGATGCCAGTGTGTAAATCTGTCATGGGGTAGGGCTGAGCGCTGTCAGATTTATACCTCACTATTTAGTTAATTTATTTCTTAAAACTAAGGGTTCAGTTGAAAAGTAGATGACTAAATTAAGAGGCAGATTTAAAAGGTACTGAAGTGATTCTGTTTATGCAAGATGGGGATTTTACACAGGTTATGAACTTCAGCATTGGCAAGTTGGAGTCTTTTTGTCTGGAATATCAATGAAAGCTGATGTGGGATCATTTGATCTACCCGTTAAAATGCAATATGGTGTAAAATGATAAACAAAAGAAAAAAAAAGGCTTTTGAGTAAGGTAGGACAATGATCCTAAACTGACAACTAGAAATTTCTTTCAGTCAAGTCACTGAAGTATTTTTAAATCTTGCTTGTCATTTTTTTCATTTCTTTATCTCTTGTCATAGAATGCCCATGTGAGAGAAAGCATGTGTGTGTGAAGTTAAAAACAGACCAAAATGCACAGTATTTAAAATATCATCCTGATATTTGAATTTTCTAGTTGCCAGGGGGATTAGGGGTTGTCACAGAACAAAACTGGAGATAATTTATTTCAGATTGATCAGGGTTTGGGGGTTTCTTCCTACCTTGACCCAATTACCAGAATTTCTTTCTTTCTCAGTTCTTTCTGGGATTTCTTCTTGTTTTGGAAAAATAGTGCTCCCTAATTTTTCTTCATAAGCAATTAAATATGATAATTCTTCATGCTGTTATTGCATTGTAAATAACAAGTTCTGCGACTGAGACCCACAGCATCTTTCTGAAAAATGTAAACAGGAAGTATTATTCCCAGTTTGAGGATTATGTTTCTGTGCCAAAGCCAGTATTAGTGCACAGATCTCCTGACTCCTGTGACTAAAGAAGTTCTTTATTATTTCTGTGCATGATATTTTCCATGCTGTTCTACTATCATATCTAGGGATGATAGATGCAGACCATCAGCCTATGTTTTGGATAATATTTAACTATTGGCATTGAACCACTTTAAAATTGGCCATAGCACATTATGTCCTCTAATGCATTACAGCTGTTTGGTTCTTTTTTCTCTTTATTAAGTACTTTCTGGTTTGTAGGTGGATGATGGAATACTTTCTGTGCTTGGATAAATTGCTCATTCCAGTGAACGAGTAGGTAGGGAGGAGAAAGACAAGAGTTTTGTTATGGGAGTGGCATATACTTTGAATGCTCTAGAGTTTGGGTTGGCTTTATGGTTAGTATACAAAATACTTTGTCCTGTTTATGTAATGGGAAGCCATTTGTTATACTGTGTAAGTCTTAGAGTGGAGACAGATTCTTGGATAATTGACAAATGAATGAGAAGAGGAAAGGTTAAATTCTCTCTGCAACTAGGCTATTAGGTAATCATTAGTATGCAGTTCATATTAATTATCAGTGAATTATCAGTGAAAAACTGCGGCAGAACTGAACTAACTGCGAAGATGTTTATCCACCTTTAAGTTGCTGTGTTCCTACTCTGTTCCCAGACCATTTTTCCCTTGTTTTTGTATCTTCTATTTTAGAAATAAGTAAAGGTGATGTAGGTGGAAAAGGTATAGCTTTGCAGACCCCTTCACTGTTACTGAACATAGGGTCAGGTGCTCCTCCAACTTCAATCAGAGTCAAATGAAAGGAAAAAAAGTAATTTTAATACAGAAGTATTTTAGCCTGTATGAGAATTATGAAAAAGGAAATAATATTGTCCTTTTAGCTAAGAAAGAGAAAAAGGAGCAAAGTGTCTCCTTAAAAGTATCTATTTAAAATAACAAAAGAGCAACATTTGATCATTATCTTTCTCTTCTTTGTATATGTTCAGTTTGTTCTTTGTTCGAGGCTTAAAATATTATTCATTTAGGAAAAAAAAAAAAAAA
>VXAB01011852.1:411710-421952 GCA_013399175.1 Odontophorus gujanensis
CCTACCTGTATGACCTGGTGTAGGGAACCTGCTTTGGCAGGGGGATTGGACTCAATGATCTCTTGAGGTCCCTTCCAACCTCTATGATTCTATGATTCTATGAAATAATCTAACGAAAATCCCTGTACCTCTCTTCTGATACCACATAAATATCAAGAAATTGAGAAAACCCCTTGTTGCTTCCTTAAGTGTCCCTGCATTGTTACATGCAAGTGGTGGAATATCCTTGGGGGTGTTCAAGAAACATGTAGATGTGGCACTGAAGGATATGGTTTAGTGTGGTGGGTTGATAGTTGGACTTGATCTTAGAGGTCTTTTTTCAATGTGAATGTTATATATTCTGATTAATGACCGATTCTGCCTTTTTCACAGAAAAAAAAAAAAAAAAGGAAACAGTATAGCATGTCCCCTTATGAAAATCATCAGAAATATTCATTTGCTTTTGAAACCATTTGGGACTCCTGCAGGGCCATTTTATAACTCTGCAAATACTCTTTTTTAATTCAGTTTATCAGTCACTCTGAAGTGACTACAGAAAGACTTTTTTTAATATCAGCAACAATAAAATATGGTGATATGTAAACATACTGCAGTCAGTAACCAGAAATTATTCCAGCTTCCATAAATTGGGAAGCAACACTAGGAATTTGTGTATTTGAAAAATACATTTATGTGAAGGCAAATTAGGAAATGATGTGATAAGAAAAAAGCAAAATTATTTTTTCAGGCATGTGCACAAGTTACAAGTCACCTATATTAATTTATTTGTAATTCATTTTTAATTAAACTTCCCCAAAACATTTTGAAACTGTTTTTTTTTCCCAGTACAATTATTGCATTGTCCTTAATTGAATATATTTCTTCAACTGTCTTAAACACGGCAGTTTATATCACTGATGTGTAGATCAGTAAAATAAAACTTCAGGAGTGGAAAGGTCTCTGTGACAGTGATATATTTCTGTGCAGGGTATTTCAAGCATTAATTATATGAAACAGAAAAATACTGCATGAACAAATAGCAGTGGCATTGCTGATCTCTGGGTTATGTGAACACCTCTACTGGGAATTAGAAACTGCTTTGCCTCTTTATTTTAGACAGATTAAATGGTTTAGTAATTTCCTCATTCTTAATGTTGCATGTAACTGAATTGAATTAAATTTCCACTGTAGTTAAAAATAAAAGGTAACAATGATAAGGATAGTGACCCAGTATGTGTTATATCCTGAAGCCATTCTTCAGCCAAAACCACTTTTGCAGTCAGGATTCACTTAATAAAGCACTTGGATAGAAATGGCTGGCATGAGCAAAGGGTGACATAAGAGCAAAATTCACCTAGCTTTGCCAACCTAAAATACAGCCTGGTGATAGTTTTGTTTGTTAAAATAATTGTTTAGGTTTTAGTTATTTTAAACATTTAAGAAAATATAATCCGAAAGAAATAAATACTAAAGTAGTCTTGGAATAAGAAGTGTAAAAAGTCCAAGTTTTCTGATGTTTCTGATCATTCAGAGCATGGATTGCTTGTTGACACTTTATTGTATCTTCTTTCATGTTAGAAGCCTAATTAAGGAAAGTGGCACAACTGCCTTAGGTTTAGTCTGTGTTTTTCAGGAAGAAAGGACCAAAAGAATTTGTCCACTACTGGTTGGGAAAAACCCACACCATGTTGTCCCTGTGACTCCTGTGTATGTTTCATGGTAAAACACACTGTCCGTGATGCTCAGCACTTGTATTACTTTTGCTCCATTCTGGAAAACAATGTGTGCATTCCTACATCTGTCAGAACCATTGGCAGTGCTTATGTGGATGTGATGATTTGTTTTATTCTCCTTTCAGTGCCAGTGCTAAGGCTGCCCCACTGAACATCAATAAAGTCTCCAACAGCTTACTGAACTTTGGACGAAAACTGATAGCTCCAGCCATGGCTTCAGGTAGCACTGGAGGCCCTGCTACCGGGGCAGGCAGCTTCCCTCCAACAACAGGGCCCACCCGTGGGACAGCAGAAGCCCCCCAGTACCACCAGCACCAGGCACAGCAGCAGAGAATGATGAAATCGGAAAGCATGCCAGTCCAGCTGGGCAAAGGTAACAGCAAAAACTGTGGCAGTGCTACAGCAGGAAAAGTCATTTTATTGATGCAGTAAGTTTGTATCTGGAGGAATTAGGAGAGGCAGAATTCTGTTTAAAAGGATGTTTGCAATGTAACATAGAATAAGATGTTATGACAAGAAGGTGAAAATACTAGGAAGTTTTGAACCTTTAAAAAATATTAACAAATTACTTGAGACATACTAGCAAACTCTGTTGTTACTGTAAACATTAACTATCTTCCTTTACATTAATTTTCCAGCCTTTTAAATGCACCATAATTTAACTGCAAGACAAATTTCATATCGTTTTTTTCAGGTTATTGGCACAAATCCCATGCATAACAATATTAGCTAAATATGAGTGCAGGATGTTAGATCAATTACAGAGTAATTCTTAACAAACAAGATCTTATTCCCTTTAGGAGTTGGGGAGCTTATTTCAGAAGCTACTTGAACAATGACATGTATTTGCCTTTTAATAATTTGTGATGCCCCCGTGCATTTTCTCAGTTTGATAAATACTACTTTTTTGGAGCCTTTTTGGTATTTCTCAAGGACAGTTTATTTGAACAACAAAGCCAGCGAGCTCAGCTTTGTTAAATGCTTTCTATGGTCTGCTAGGCTCAAGGCATATTTCTGCTTTTCATCTTCAAACAGCCTATGGGAGTGTGGTTTTTGAAAGGAATGTGTAGCACTCTACTTACGTATGTCCTGTTTCTAATTGTAGTTCATAATAAGTAGTGGTTTTAAATTTGAGGGCTGTCCGAGGTGCTGACTGCCCTGTTGTGTCATATTTTTCACCAGATTTGGAGGTGTATGAGGAAAGAAATAACACTTCCGTGGCTCAAATTGATATTCTTTCCCTTTCCCATGTCACCCTTTTTTTCCAAAGTCAGTCCTTCCATGATGCATCACATTCCCAAGAGATACTGGGAGAACAGCGTTTGGAGGTATAACTGTTCTCATGAAGCAGAGAGGTGCAGGTGGTTTTGTGAAGACTGCTACAGCAGCTTGGCAAAATCCAGATTTGTAGCTTATCCCAGAATCCTAGAACCATTTCCAGAATTGCTCCAGCACAGGTTTTTGAAAGTCCCCAACACTGCAAATATGAAACTGACATGTGGTAATTTCTCTGCTGTGCAGTAGCCTCATTTGAGTTGTATTTACGAATGTTGAGTATGCTCCTGTTCGAATCCTTGATGCAAACCCTGCTCAAGTAAATGGAAGGAAAATTAGGTCTAGAAGGAAATTTTTTCCACAGTTTTGGACAGGCTCTTTTATTTGCTTTAAACAAAAGAAATCCATACTAAAGTTATCACATGCCTGACTTTATACCATTTCAGTTGAAAATTGATCCTCAGGTGGTGATTTTCTTTTACTCACTTAATATGAAAAAACTGTAAAATTTGAAGCAGCTTATAGAAGTAGAATCAGTTGCAGCTTAATACTGATCTATCCAATCATGGATGTCCCTCTTTATGCTTGTATACAGTAACTAATTTGCTAAGTAGTCCAGAAATTGACCTGCTACTTTCCATATAACAATCAGAATGAAAATTATAGATAGGCTTTGGTGATTGTCATGCAAAAACAGTGCACATATTTCTGTATAAATATTATATCAATATTTGGTGCGACGCTTGAAATTTGATTTAAAAGCAACAAAATGTAAATGTACTCTTTTAATCAGTTGAGGTGACAGTGAGTTTTATCTTACATATTAGTGCCATGCTTGTTGTTCCAGATCAATTATCAGTATGTTGCCTGTAGTTGGACAGAAATTTTGAATGATGGCGGCTAAGTACAAGTGCTGACACACAGCACATAGTGTCTTCTCTATCATGTCTTAAAAGTCAGTTTTTTAAGTTTTTGCAAAATGATGGTGTCTGTACCTCCAACAAAGTGCTGTGGACAATGGGTTCACATTGGGTGAGGGTACTTCTCAGCAGCTCTAAGCAAAGTGTTTCAGAAGACAGGGATTAGGACAGAAAAACCCTGATTCTCCTCCATCTGTTTGTCCTGTAAGTACCTTCTGACACTGTGCACTGGCTTTTATCAAACTGAATTCTGCTCCAGCTTCTCAATTTCTCAAAGATGGTTGATGTGGTTTGTAACTATAACACTCCTAAGTTAACTGACAAACTGTATAACTTTCCAATGTTCCCATTCATCACCATGTTTTCAGCTCATCTTAGCCTTTTGGAGCTTAGTCATTTAGCTGAGGTAGGCAGAGGGAAGCATTTTCCATTTAAATTGATAGTCATTTGCACTTCCAGTCAATCTACTACTCATAGATGCTGAGTTGGACAATACAACCAAAAGACCAAAGTACTGTGAGTCTGACAGGGATCGAATCAGTAGAGGAAGTTATCCATTTTTTCTCAGTGTATTAAAAAAACATTTCAGGTTTTGAATGCTCAAGTAGTTTTGATCATTTAAATTAATATGTAGAGTGCTGTGAATTTGAAGAGATTAAGTTCAGTCCTAATCTACTTTGTTTGTATTGTGGAGAAGTCATCAGTGACAAAATGTCTTGAAGGATGGCAAAATAATCCTACCCCAGCTCTTACAGCTGTTCTTTGGCACTGATAGCACTCACTCCCGTCACAAAGCTGCAGCAGTGATGGACGTCACTCACACATCCATGAGTGCTGTGCTCTGTGTGAGGGATGGTTGTTTTATATCATCGATAGGAATTGTTTTGCATTCCAAAGTTTTTGCACTTGCTGAGTTTCTTTCAGAAAAACATGCATATAATATAGAGAAGTTATGCAGAATAACAGTAGGCAGACATTAAGAAAACCCTAATTGCAAGCCTGTAATTCCAAGTGAGTCTTCAACATTACAAATCACAGTTGAACATAATATCCAGACACCTAATTGGAAAATCAGTTCCTTCTAATAATATATTAATCCCATTCAGCCTGTCCTCAGCACAGAAGGCCAGGTGTCATTACTGATTACTTCTGTGAGGCAGCCTGCTAATACAAAAGGGATTAAAATATTCTTTTGATCCTACACAGTGAAAGAATTCATAGGCACAAAGGTTAAATTTATATCTAGAGTTCATTGGATTGTCAGCTGAGTTTGTGGTCTTGAGAAACAAAACCACTGATAATGAAAAAAATTGGGAAGAAAAGAAAGCGGAATTGTTGCCCTCAGTGTTTCGCCAGATTCTTGAACATTCAGAAACTGCTCAATCTTTGCCTACCAAATGATAATGTACAACCAAAATAAATAATTAAATTAAAGTAAAGTAAAGTAAAGTAAAATAAAATAAAAAGAAAGGAAAAAAAATATTTCACTTCTTCCCACACCATGCAAGATAAATTTTCCTTCCAGGTCCTTTCTCAGTGAAACCCAAAAGGCTTTTCATTTGAATGCCACTTTATCACAAGGACACATTAGAGGACCAATCTGAAGATGTTCTGCCAAAATTGTGATCAGCTATTTAAAGTGTTTCCAGACTTTTTCTGTTTGTTTTTATGAGTTGATACTTCTGAGGAATTCGTTGTATGAATAGAGTTTCCACAGTCACCTAATATGCCCTAAAGAAATGATCTCCATCTTTAGAATTACTAACTAGAAAATGCGTATGTTTTTCCTGAAGGAAAAAAAGAGAAGTTGTCTGTACTGATAGCAGAATTCAAATAAATGAAAGTGAAATAAGATACTGTATTAAAAAATGCTTTCTTTTTCATTAAAAGAAAAAGAAAAAAGACAAAAGCATACATATCCTTAGTTAATGATATAATTTTTCCAACAGCATGAATATTGTACTCCCCAACCAGTTTTTCCACAGGCAACGTATAACGCAGCAATTGCTCAAATGTCCTGTAGGATTTTGCCAAAACATCCCATCAGATACCACCAAGCCCCGATTCAGGATTCAGGCTGGAGTCGCACACTAATGTGTCTCTTTGCTTGGCAGGCGATGCCGCCGGTGGCGATGCTGCGCTGCCCGGCCCCGCGCAGAACCCCACTGCGCTCCCAGGTACGGACGTGCAGCAGCATCCTGGGCTAAATCCTGTGGGATCCCTGGGATGCTCCATCCATGGCGTCTCCATCCGCCTTCACTGCCATCGTCCATCCACCGGGTGGCACTGTTGTGTAGAAATTAAAACCGCAGCTCCACTTCATCCCTTAGTGCTGTGTGTGGCTCACATTCCCCATACCAACCTGCACTTGTTTTGTATGTTGTGGTCCATCCCACACTTGGTCATGGGGTGCGATGTGGCCATCAGTTTCTCTTTTAGCTGTGTCACTTCCCTGTTGTTGTGTTTGAGGCGATATTTTGAGCCAAACGCTGACATTAACTTCTTTAATCGAAGAAAAGCTTACTGGACTCACTACAAAACAATAGCCCTACACGTGTGTGTGATGAGGTGATTTGAATGAGTGTTAGAAATGCTGGAAGCCTTTGTTCCCATTTCATTGTAGAAAAAAAGAAAAGAGAAGAGAAGAGAAGAGAAGAGAAGAGAAGAGAAGAGAAGAGAAGAGAAGAGAAGAAAAGAAAAGAAAAGAAAAGAAAAGAAAAGAAAAGAAAAGAAAAGAAAAGAAAAGAAAAGAAAAGAAAAGAAAAGAAAAGAAAAGAAAAGAAAAGAAAAAAGAAACTAAATTATCTGATGTTTGGAAGTTTTATAAAACTCATACCATAATTTTGGAAAATATTAATATTCAACATCCTGACTATGGCAAATACAGAGTAATAGATGAGCAGTTCTGAATGGTTTTGAATTATAGATATTGCCTTGCTTCTGTTCTTCTTGGTAACTTTGTCCTTCATTCTCATTATAACTATGAAAGCGATTCTTTTCCTCTTTCCAAACAGAGAGCGAGCCATTGATTTTGTACGCCATTTGTTCATCTTCTTTGATTCTTCTTACATCTTCCTATACCTGTGGAGGTAGAGGCCTGCAAAATTCATGGTTATCTCCCTTCTAACTAAACTCAAACTTAGTAAGCTTACTTTTCCTGTATTGTAAGTCTTCCCCACCCCTTTTGTCATTTCTTTTCCACTTTATTACAGATACTTATTATAGATCACATTATTTTAAACTTTCCCTCTCCTTTTCAAGATACTGCAGCTCTCCACACCCTCTGCCCTGTTGACAATACAACACTACCACATCTGTGTATTTTATAAATGGTTTTGAAACAGTGCATTTGTGACCCTAGTGGCAGCCACAGTAATCTTCGTCAACAGGCAAGTAGGGAGCCAGTTTAAGGACAGCACACGGAGATTGCATTGCTCCTTTTTGCCCCTTGAAGGGTATGTAATTTCAGTGCATGAAGCCCTGCATTTCATTACTGTAAAGCATTTATGAATTTTTGTGTACGTATATATATTTCAAGACATTCTATGCAACAATGTGTTCTGACCACTGTTAACATCAGAGGTCCTTAGCTTTTGATTCTGCATTCCTTGTAAACATTTATTTTATTTCCTTTTTTGAGATTTCTTCAGCCTTATTCATTTTGGCTTTATGACTATCTGGTATATGTTTAGGTAGTTGGAGATTAGATTAAGAACTCCTCTCTAATCTTTTAAGGAGGCATAATGCATTTATCTGTGATCATTAGAATAAGCATAAGAAAATGAAAGATACAATGAAGTGATCATCTCAGTTTGCTGACTGAGCTGCTAAAGAAGAATGAGATGTGTTTGGTTGGTTAGAAAATATAGTTTGTTGTATCACATTATTTATTTGGTTGTATACTGGGAGTAAGCATTCTGCTCTGTTTTTGCTTTTTTTGGAGTCATGGAGTGGTCTGGGTTGAAAAGGACGTCAAAAATCATGTAGTTTCAACCTCAATGCCATAGGCAGGGTGACCAATGACTAGACCAGGCTGCCCAGAGCCACGTCCAACCTTGCCTTGAATGCCTCCAGGGATGGGACATCCACAACCTCTCTGGGCAACCTGTTCCAGTGCATCACCACCCTCTGAGTGAAAAACTTCCTCCTAACATCTAACCCAAATCTCCCCTGTCCTAGTTTAAAACCATTCCCCTTTGTCCTGTCATTATCAACCCATGTAAACAGGTTTTTATTACTGAAGAATACTCCAAAACTCTCTCAAATTAGGGTGAGGTGCTGGCATATGTTGACCAGAGAAGCTGTGGATGCTTCATCTCTGGAGGTGTCCAAGTCCAGACTGGATTGGGCCCTGGGCAGCATGATGCAGTGCCTGAATTAATGATTCGCAGCCCTGCCCCTGGGAGGAGGGTCAGAACTAGGTGATCTTTGAGGTCCCTTCTAACCCAAGCTGATCTTTGATTCTGTGGTTCATTCTATGACTTTCAGCTATTGAGTGTGGAGAACATGTCATGCTGTTTGATAAGAAACATGCTGATTCGAGGAACAAATGGCATTTTAATCATCCTTAAATCATGTAATCTTAGCATTGGTATTATATTGTACTTTCAAACTTACATGAAGGCTGCTAATACCTTAAAAATTGATATTGCATAATACATCTTCAGAAGCACTGTGGTGACTTCAGTCAGCTGTCCCTGCTGTAGCTTCACTAAACTTCTGTGTTGGGAGAATCATAGGCAGCTTTCTTTTCAGACTAAGGAAAGTAGTTGCAATTGGTATGAATTGGTATGAATTGTCTTTCGGCTTTCTTCTTATTTCTTAAAACTGATTACCCCTCTGAATTTTAGAAAAGCCTGCTACAATGCAAGAACTCTGCCTTATGACTTGTGACACACTCATTTTTCATGCTGTTCTTTGTCTTATGAAATTACTATTCAGATTCCCTGAACAATCCGTGACGTAGTGTAGCTCACATGGTTGGAGTCAGCATAAAAAATTAAGTTTCCTGATGATAATTGCCTCAGACCTGTTTACTCACACAGCAGAGTCAGATTAGAACCCCAAGCTTTCTTCTTACCTTCCATTTGGTATAAAACATACAGAAATAGTAATTTTATCCCTTATGTTCTACTGTATCTCCATCTTAGCTTCATTGCATCTAGTGTTGCATTTATTTTTAATCTTTTTTATAATTTAGAGTTTATAAAAACTCTTGGTATTTTTTGAACAAATTCCAACTTGTAACAGTTTTTCTCTCCACAAAATCTCAACCATATATATTTCTTCTCTTGTTTGGTTATGCAAGTAGGTGCATACTCCATTTCTTTAAACTGTAATCCATTCTTGAAATGCAGCTGTTCAATAAACAGCATTTACCACAAGCATAGTTCACTGTCTTTTAAGTTTACCTTTTTTACTTAGAACTGGAAGGCTGAATATTAAAAAAAAATCTTACAATGCATTTTTCCATCATTTTAGCAAGCTGCATTATATCATGTGCATGAGCTCTTCATATGTTTGTAAAGTATCCATCTCTTGATGTTATCTGTGAAATTTTACTACATCATCCGCTTATTGCAGATGAAGTGGGTTAAGCACAGGCCAAGAACTGGAGATGTATGTTAAATACTTACATCGCTCTCTTTAATTTTTTCTTTTTTTAATCTTATGTGAAAACTATCTTCTTATTACTAAGATAGGAAAAAGAGTCCATTTGGTCTAATTATGCATAATTGTTTTTTCATTGTACTTTATACATCTTCTAGGGTTTCTGGTACATGATCTGTGACTAGAGGAGATCTGAGAAGCAGCAAAAAAATGCAATTGAAAAAAGAATAAAGAAAGGAAAAAGTGGGAAAAAGGAAGTCTTTCAGTACCTAAAGAGGGACTATAAGAAAGAGTGGGATAGACTCTTCAGCTGAATTTCTTGTGACAGGATAAGGGATATGGCTTCAAACTAAAAGAGGGGATTTAGATTGGACATGAGGAGGAAGTTTTTTACATTGAAGGTAGTGAGGCTCTGGAACAGGCTGCCCAGAGAGGTGTTGGAAGCCCCATCCCTGAAGACCCTCAAAGTCAGGCTGGATGGGACTCTGAGCAACCTCATCTAGCCAGAGGCAACGAAAAGGCAAGGTGTCTGAAGAGGAAGAAGAGACAGTCAGAGAAATGTCCACAGAAGAAGCAGAATATTAAATGTAGGAGAGTAGTGGGAAAGAAAAGCAAAATAAGGCAATAGAGTATGAGGGAGAAAATAAGAAACAGTTTATATGTCACTTCTTGTCATGAAAGCTTTAAGAATGTTAAACTCAGGTCTATTCTTTTTTTTTTTTTTT
>VXAB01011852.1:422025-447253 GCA_013399175.1 Odontophorus gujanensis
TTTTTTTTTTTTTTTTGTACTTTCTCATCTGTTTTGTCACATGGGATGTTTTATTCTTTGCAAGATCAATCTGTTAGTCTTCTTGTTAAGATGACATTTTAAGTAGATCTGTATTTATTCCCTTTAGAAAATGTGAATTGCTGGTTTCATGTGGCTGTGGCTGTGCAGTATGTGTCATGTAGGGCAAATGCTGCAGAGAACTTGGCTCGGACTCTATCTCCACCCTGCAGGTGGCCCTGGCACTACTGGCATGCACACCACTTTGAGGACAGCCACTGTTCTAGAGCTTAAATGACTGAATAATGTTAAAATGTGTGAATAGTTCCTTCTGGTTCCTACCCTTAGTTTGAAATGTTTGAATTCAACCTACCTGGTCCGCTGTTGTATCTAAATCTGAATTTATGTGTTTTCTACAGCCTTTTTTTTCTCATTTCTTTGTCTTTAATGTTCTTTCATTTCTTCAGAAACCTATATCACAGGAGAAGACCGTAGTGCATAAAGGAGGGTAGACTTACTCATTCTAGAAAAGGAGTTAGTGTTGCATTTTCAGAATTGGTTGTGCACCCACAATGACAAAAAGTGTACCAAAATGTACACTGAGTCCATTGGGAGGTCTGTGCATTAATACATGGCATCTTTGAGAGTAAAACTGGTTTGAATGGAAGCAGATCATTAAGGAAAAATGGAACTCTGGAATTTGATCGTGATCTTGCAGAAGGAATAAATTTGCACCAATAACATCTGAATGATTTCATTTGGTGGATTGTTCTTGAGGCTATAAAAAGAAGCATGAAAAGCACACCCTAAAGAAAGGAAAGGAAAAGGGAGAAGCTGAACAGAAATGTCAACTGGCATAGCCAAGAAAGCAGGGAAAGGGAAGAATTATAAACCTTGGTTCTACATGTTACTTTACTTTTTCTCAAAATGGCAAGTTCTACAACTGTGTTGTGTCACAGTGGATTGACTTCCTCAAATAGTTTAGACGATTTTTTTAAAATTAGCATCTGTCTTAACACAACATTTTCATATTAAAGTTAATGAAAACTGTTGTTTGAGTTGTATTTTCTTCTGGAGCTGTTCAAATAAAAATTTATATTACATGTTTCAAAATTCTTTGTGGGCCTCAACAGGAATGAATAGTCTTTGTCATAAACTGCATGATCACTTGCAGTGATACAACATCATGGTGAAATAGTGCATGGGTGTACACAAGTGTGTTCATTATGACAGTGGACAGCACTAACTTCTTTAGAAAGAATGCTTCATCAAAATCTATCAGGTAAAATGGCCTTAAAATTAGAGGCATGAGAATTTATATTCGTTCTCAAACACAACTTACTGTTTTCTGTTGCAAGTCTAGAAATTGTCATCTAGATATTAAATGTTAAACCCATTCTTGTAATCCAGTGTTCTTGCTCTCAGTTTTCTTTGTCAAGTTATATTGTGTGTTTGTTGAGAGACAAAGGGTTTCCTTTGCAGCGCTGATGAGGTGAATTTTTTTTTATTATGAGGTGTACTTTTGCTTGTTATGCATCATATGGAAACTTCTCAGTCTGTATATATATCATATATGTGTTGGGAAAGTATTTATATACATATGTGTTCATTTATTTATAAAGGTACTTATATGTAGATAAATGTATAGATAAATAGATGTACAGCATATATACAAGGGATGCTGAGAAAGTAATACCTTCTATTTTATTATGATGGCCCACAACACTAGAGTCTAACTGTGGTGGTTTGGCAATAGAGGATGAACCTTCCCACTAATGTTCCATTGCACGTTGCCATGTGACAAATGGGAGCAGAAGGGCAGTCTGACAGAATGGTGTCTGACATGGAAGTGCGTATGAAGCAAAAATGTTTCACTAGATTCCTCCATGCAGAGGATCATTGATGGCTATTGAATGTTTCTGGAGTCCAGACAGTGGATGTGAGCACAGTGAGGCAGTGGGTAGTACATTTCGTCAGCGATGACAGCAGCAGTGGGTCATTTATACTGGTGCATATTTTTACAAGTACAGCACGCAGGCTTTTGTTCATCTCTGGCAAAAATGCAGTGCTTATGGTGGAGACTGTTGAAAAATAGTGTTAGTGTCGGAAAATTTGCTCTATCGCATAGCATTAATATTGTCTTTGTATGTGTCATAGTTTCCATGGGTACAAATAGGAAGCATTACTTTCAGAGCAACCTACGTGTATACTATGTAGTGTGTGTGTATATATATACCTAGATATACATTAAGATTCATGTTTTTCTGTCATACAAAAATCAAGTTCTGTGTATGTTGGAATAGTTCTTCAATTTCAGTGCATGCTGATACACTTCAACATTTAACTGAGTGTTGAACTATCTGTGAATCTCAGCATGTATCAATTAAGACAGTGATGATGTATGTACAGAGAAAATAAACTGCTCACTGATTAATTTTCATCATACTTTGCACTTCTTTCATAGGTCAAAGTTCAAAAATCAGCTCATCTCCAAGCATAGAGAGCTTGCCTGGGGGACGTGAGTTTACAGGATCTCCACCTTTGTCTGCATCAAAAAAGGATTCGTTTTTCAGTACCATCTCCCGTTCTCGTTCCCAAAGCAAGACTATGAGCAGAAAAGAGTCTGTGAGTTCCTTAACTTTTTTTAAGCTATTATAATGTCACACAGCATTACATGTTACAGCCATCACTTCTCTCGTTCATTAAGCACTCGTACTTGAAAATGTTTCCCTTGGTTCATATTAATGGTGAAAGAAGAAATAAGCTATTTAAACTGTTTCTGTTGAGTTACACCTCCATTTTGGATTCCATCCCATAGTCCTACTGGAAATGAAACTGTGAAACAGTCTGAGGCCTCTAAAAAGGAGGGAAGAACTCCTGTAAGTTGCTTTGCTTTGTTAGACTTCTGGTGTATCCCTGAAGTTAATAAACAGTTCAGTGAGGAGCATGAATGCTCAGCAGATCCAAACATGTCCATCTGTTGTGCCTGAAATTCCTTAATACATGAGAGATTTCCCAGTGTCTGTAGCATCTGTAGTCACAGTTTTATTTCTTGCACAGTCCTGATCTTCCATTTGGCCACAAGACAGAATGTTTTCAGCCAAGAAGATGAGTACAAATTTTTCATAGGTGTGTTCCAAAGAAATTCTCATCTAATAAGAGATATTATAGGAGTACTAATTTAATAAACCTCATATGCCTTGGAGCCAGAGGGTTCTTGTTTATTTTGCATACCAGTTCCCCATTGATTTTCTGCTGATTACAATCCAGCTGTGTAGGTGGAAAAAAGTTGGGTTTTTTTTGTGAGAAGAAACCAGTTCTCCATTCCATTTTTACCAATGTATGTTCATATACTTTCCCACTGATTTGAATAAAAACAAATAGCAATATTTCTATATTAGAGCAATCTTTGGGTATTCAGAAATCTTAGAAACAGATCTAAATGTAGTATAGAAGCCTAATATGAACATCTCAGCACTTTCATCTTCAAATAGCAAAATCTTTATTAGTCATATCATATTTTTTGGTTTGATATTTGAAATGTTTTGATGAAATGATTAATTTTGCAGAACACTTTTCCACTTTTATTCACTGAAAGAGTTTTTCCATATTCTTCAGTGATACCTAAAGAAGAGCTGTGCTTTGTGGTTAGCTGGCAACAAACCTTATGTTTGTTTTTTATCCATTTAGGACATATCAAACTGAATTTAAAGCTAAACTGACAGTATCTTTCTGCTTGTCCTCATGAGTTAAAGAAAAATAAATATACCAATATTCATATTCTATTTTACACAGTTTAACAAGATCTGAATCCAAATTTTGCTTACAACTTTTATCCCAGCCAGCACTTAGGTTTTTTGCACCAAGACTTCTCTAATAGAAGACACAGAAAAAATTTTCATGATAACACTCAGTCAGTTTTCAATTTTCAGGTAAATAGCTTCTCTTATTTGTAAAATTTTATTAGTCTCTTCTCATGGATTTTTAACAAAATAGTTAATTCCAACAGATTTCTAGTCATTATGATACTTTTCAATAGATCAGTAGTCATGGTGATCTAAGATGAGCAGTATTTTTCCAAAACATTCTTTGAACTGCACTACTTTAGATTGTAACATTATATGATTAGACAGCTAGAAAACGTTTTAGGCTAGGAAAATCTATTTCCTTATGTTTGCCTTCTTAATGATTTTTAATACAGAAATTTACCATAACTGTTAGAAGAAAGGTTTGTTTAAATCCGTTCCTGGTTCCTCAAGATAATATTTGTTTTTTATTTTCCTATAAGTTTCATGTTGTCTAGCATTCCGTTTAAAGAAAACTCCAAGAAGTTCATCCTGAGATCCCAAAGTAGTTGCATCATAATTATCCAGTCTTATAGTTGTTTCCTTTACAGGTGTTTTCTGAAGCACCTTCCCCCCCCAAAAAAAGAAAAAAAACAAAAACAGAATTGAAAGCACAATGGGCTCACATCTTTGTTTTATTTATAAAAACTCAACTTCTTTACATTTGTGTCTAATAATCACAGAGATCATGTTATTAAGCAACAGGGAAATTATCATTGTTGAAACATGCCATGCATCCATCACTTCATAAAAAGATGATTTTAAATGTGGTCAGATGGGCTCTGAGGTCCCTGCCAACTTTAACCAGTCTGTGATTCTGAGACAGTATGAACTGTAATATGATTTAAATTCTTTCTTTCTCAAAGTCTGTTCAACAAGCTGGACTGTCTTTTAAAGTGTTGTGATCAAAATTGATAATTGATTCACTGCCTTTGGGAATTAGATGACTCCATTTCTCATATAATAAGGACTCTTTAACATCTGTCTCGTATTTGGTCTTCTGTTTTGTTTTTGTTTTTCTTTTCAGTGGAATGACTTTTTTTACTACTGTTGACAGAAATAGATGTCCTCAATTTTATTTAAAGCTGTGAATCTGTAGCCTCAGGACTGAATCCAACATATCAGATCATGTTTTGGCAGCCTATGGAAGCCTGATGCAATTCATATTATAATTGAGTGGCATTAAGCTATACATTAATGTGGGGCCCACAAGAAGTGTTTGAAAGTCTGTTTTGTGCTCAGCAGTGAAATGCCTCTTTAGCTCTTTATGTAGCTTACTGCTTTCTGACACATTGCAGTTTCTGGATCCATCTTCCCATAAACAAGAACAGGAACATACTGATATATAATGCAGTCCATTGCACATTATCTTCAGGCTGGGTTAGTTTTTCTGGAATAAAGTCCTAGAAAATTTCCTCTTGTAACCTGCTTACTGCCACCTCCTCTTCAGCAGAGGAAACTGGGTATGTCTGTGGTCCATTTATTTCTGATGATGTTACATTTTCTTGTCCAGCAAACATGAAGGAGAATCTCTTTTCAGCAAATAGCAAAGTGGATTAGAACTTGATTTAGCAAATATGGTCTCACATTCTGGCAGAAAATTCTGTAAATGGCTTTCAGCTACAGAGATGTGCCAGAAGGGGATCCTCGAATCAAACAATGTAAACTTTTTTTAAAACTTCCACAGAACATAAGCAGGAGGAAGATATTTGTGACTGAAGATAAGGTTTTGATCTAGATAAATATGATATAATAATTAAATTTATATATAAAGTAAGTATCTCAACAAAAACTAAATGGTCCGTTTGGAAAGTGTGTTGATTAAAATACTCCCAAGAAAAAAATATTTCTAAGAAAAATCTGGAGAGGTTTATTTTCTTTACCAAAATAATTTGGTCCATCAGAATCCTCATTTCTTAGCAAGTAAATAGACCTGAATAAAAATATTGTGCAACATAATTGTTTTGATTGCATAGACTTCTTAGTGAAGTCAAATTTGACAACATATGCTGTTGTCCTTACAAGCAGGTAGAAGAAACTGATACTGTGATTTACATGTCCAGTTTGAGTGATGTGGAGTTAGTTAAGAATACCTCTGCAGATTAGAAAATTAATTTATGGCATCATTTTCAATTAAGTAGGCATCTGCTTTGCTGATTTTGAAGCCTATTTTAAGCATACAAGCCTGACACTTCTGCTCAAGTAGAGATAGTATGAGAAAATCAAAGGAATTAAAGAGGGTAGATATAGGTTGGATATAAGGAAAAAGTCTGTTACTGTGAGGGTGATGAGGCACTGCAACAGGTTGCCCAGTGTTGTAGTTGATGCCCATCCCTGGAAACTTTCAAGGCAAGGCTGGATAAGGTGGTGGGCAACCAGATCTGGAAGCACATGTCCCTGATCATTGCAGGGGAGTTGGACTAGATGAATTTAAGGGTTCCTTGCAACTCTAAGGATTCTATGATTCTATTATATGATAAACTAAAAATAGAGAATTACACATAAAAACTCATGCATACAAAAATTCCTTTGAAGAAAAGCATACCTTTTGTTCATAATGACATGTCATGGAGACCTTGGATTCCTATGTATCTTCTCTCTGACATTTTTTTAAATCTCTTTAAATGGCTTCAAGCAAAATATTTATACTAGTTCATATTTAATCATGCTGAATATTTGTTTGGAAATACAAATGCGTAAATATGAGTGAGTAAAGGACCCTTTTTAGTTACACATCATAATGTGTGGCCAGAATAAATTAGTGCCTTTGTTCAACAGCTAATTGCTTGATCAGTGTGCATCAAGCCTAAATTTAAAGACATGATGATTGTTTCTGAGTGCTTTAAGTTTAATGAACTTCAGTGCCTTAACATTTAACTACTGTTAATGCTTTAGGGCACTTGCTTTTGTTATTTTGGTGTGAAAGGGCAATAAGACACCTGAAAAATGTAATTTATTTAGTATTTCAGCTTCTCAAATTTTAGAGGTAGATGAAAAGAATAATAGATCAGAGGTGCTGCCAGGTGTCACGTGAGCACAGTTCATAGAAAAACCTCTTAGATGCTTAGGAAGTGTGATATTTTTCTCAGTTTCCTTTCTCAGGCACTCACAGCATGCTGTGACTCAAAAGAGCTGAAAACAATACGAGGAAAAATAAGCTGCCTTTTTAAGTTTTTATTAGAAATACTTGCATGTTTCATATAATTTTGTAAAAAGACAGCTGTATGCATGAGTGGCAGCTTTGAATTCTAATGCTCTTTATCTTTACTAGAGTGATTCATTTCAGGGAAACTAAACTGTACTGTGATAAAGGCAGGAAGTTAATTGTTCAGGAAAAAAAAAAAGATGAATAAAAATCCAAGTGACTCGGCATTGCTTTTTGTGTCATGAGCAGTCAGTACATATACTGAACAGATCTGTGGGCCATTTGGAAGATTTTAAAAACATCACTGTAAACTGTTGTATTTCCCTGGTACAGGAGGTTGAGATGCATGCAGCCATATTTGAGTTTCCAGTGACTTCTGCATGGAAGCAAATTAGAATTATGTCAGGTAGTGTAAAAGCCTTTTTAGTTATTGGAGCGCCCTTTGTAACAGTGAAGGAAAATTTGAAAAATATCAAAATCTGGAATGATTGAGTCTACAAGCAATAGGAGTATCAAAGTAACTGAGGAACCAAGAAACATGATAATTTACTCCTTGCAATCATGTTATCTGCAGCTCGGCAGGTACGAGAAATAGCTCTGTGCATGGTCTTTCCACCCATTAATCATGATGTTAATGTTTTAACGTCCCAGTGGCAAAGAGAAATGCATCTGGGGATGCTGGTGGTTTGAGCTGCCCTTTTTTCCTTCTAAATGGAAATATCTTGCCTTCATCCCGCTTTTTAAAGATAACACCACAAAATTACTGTCCATTTCTGTGAAGATCTCAGAGACCTGTACTGAACTCTCAACAAAAACGTTGCCATCTCTATATCAGGCTATTCTTTTAATTTGCTTGAGGTTTTTTTGTTTGTTTGTTCCTTTTGACTGGAAATGGTTTCTGTGTTTGGGGATTTTTTTTGTTTTTTTCCAGTGTGCAATGGATTATAGGTGTACATTTAAATTTAGAGTAGTTGGATTCTTATTGTATCTGTTTGGTTAAATCTTTCCTTTTAAAAAGAACATAATTTGTACTTCTTTTAATAAGGTTGTATAAATGTTTTCATTTGTATCTTTCTATTGTCTCTGCATAATCACTATACTTAAGTTTTACCCTCCTTAAACTCAGAGTTTCTAAATAATAATATCCTAATCTGGCTTGTATTCTGAATCACGGTAGGAGTTATATCAAAGGTCAAACACATCTAGACTAAATAAAGAAGAGTTCAGCGGAACTTCTGCAACTGATGCCTAAAACAACTTTAACTGAAGATGAGTTGAATAAAAAGTATACTGTAAGAGTCCTTCATAAAGGACTTAGTGTATGTTAAACTGTGTATATATACATACTTACTGAGACAGCAAAATTAGGAAGCATAATTGCATATGTATATCCTTCTTAACTGGCCACTTCATTCAACCAAATACTTCAGTAACCTAATGCTGAAACATGGAACGTGAACTTTATTCAATGTAGAATATCAGTGTATTCATCATTCCGTATTCATTCAAGAATACTTATGGCATTATTTCAGAGAACTCTAAATTCAGAAAAAAAAAAAAAAAAATTGTTTCTTTGTTTTCCTTCTGCTCGCATTTCTCTTACATTTGCCCTAATGGTCTGTGCAGTCTTAATGTTAGTCAGATGTGATGCCAACCAATAACAGAGGAAGTCATTCATGTATGTGTCTATTTATAGGCATTTCCTAACTAAATAAGTATCACAAATTTATTCTTTATATTGAAATACTGCAATATGATTAAGTCAGCTGTTTCAGCAGCAGCACTGATAGGAACTTTCTATCAGTATTTATATTCAAAGGGATAATTTCTGTTTTCTTACAGCTCTTTCTGTTGTCCTACCATGATTTGTCACATTACATACCTCTTCCAGCATTTCATGGATTTCGTTCTTAAACTGTCACCCTGCAATCCCACAGGGCAGTGCCAACAGTCACAAGTCCCTCGTGTCCTGTGTTTACTCCAGCAATGCCATGTGCTGGTTTTTGGCTCTGTGACAGTGTGGTTAGTGTACCTGGAATCTGTTCCAGTAACACATTCACCTGTGGGAACTGCTTCAGAAAACATTAAACTACTTTGCCACATATCATCTCCAGGCAAAGTGAAACGTGGCACACTAAACTGGCTCCGATGGCGTGATCATGGCTAATAGGATTTGTGTGAATTGTTTAAGATGGCAGTTCAACAATAAGGCCTGGTGGTTAGAAGCTGTGAACCAGTTTCAGCTAGGTTCGCTATCTTAATTAAAATGAAATAGGTATGATAGACAGCTTATGAGAGATCCTGTGGGGTTCCATCAAATTATAAATTGTTGGAAATTTTAATATTGGAAGAGGGAATTCCTTGGTCACTGATCATACTGAAATAGAGTTCAGATGCTTTCAGTTTTTAGGGGCTTTGTTCTCTTTTTTATATTTCTTTCAGTACAGAAAGGATGAAGTATTTATTTTTATTTCTTTTTTTTTATTCATTCATTATTTAGTCATTTACCAATAATCCATTGTTTCTATTTTCATGTGCAAAACTTGGGAAAGCATTGTTTGACACCAGGTCTATATGTGTTATTACTGAAAACATGCAGAGGAAAGTCAGGGTTATGCTAATATCCAAAAACATGTGCAGGTGAGTGCCTTCTAGAATTTTGATTTATTGGCAAACTTGTCATGGTCTCATCCTGGTTGATCATTTCTATCTGTATTGTAAAATTCCTTTCTTGTTTCTGGTACTTGCTTTCAGTCAGTGCCCTCTGAACAAAGTAGTTTAGTATTTTTTTGCAATATTGATACATAACCTGATTTAGTTGAACTTCCATCAGCCGCACTGAGTATTTTGTTGACTTTTCTTACGTCCTTTGTTTTAGTTTCTTTTTAACTCACCACTTCCAGAGAGTTGTCACTGACATATCTTCACTAAAGACTACGTAGTGGTAGCTCTGTTTCAGATTTAAACTAGTCAATTCTTCTGAATCCATTTCTTTGAGCAAACTGATACATGATGCCATGCAGTGTTTAACTTCCATGGTACTATATTTTGATCCAGACTTCTAGGATTCCTTTTTACCTCATTCACTTGTGCCTGCTCTTATGTCCCTTGATGGTTTTGGAGACACACAGTAGTTCCAGAGAGCAGAACCTCTGTTTTGGAAAGGAACGAGTCAAAATAACAGTCAAGGCAAACAAGAAAATGTGAGTGGGTGGAAAGTATGCTTCTGTAGGTTTTATGTTCTCCTTAATATGCTTTAATGCAGATAACAACACCACCACTTCCTTAATTAATCTAACAGAGACTCTGTACTTTAAGGAGCTCATTACAATGAATAGGTAACTATCAGCAAGTGTATCATAGCTATAGGTATGCTACATAGTTGGCACCTATGCCTACTAGGAACAGTGAAATAGAGTGTTTAAAAAAATGTTTCTTTAAAGCCAGGAAAGAAACATTTCCACTTAAGCTGCACTGTGCCATCCTGGGATAATTCAAGCAGTCTGGAAGTAGTTAAAATGATTTAAAATAAAAAGATGAGTCAAGTTCACCATGCATGCAGTCCATATGAAAAAATATGTTTTGTAAGATTTATCTGAAAATACTGTGCTTAAAATTTTGAATATTGCTGACAATATTTTCAAATTAATGAAAAAAATGGGCAGTAGTGAAGATGTCAAAAATACAAATAATGAATAAGTTGAATTTGACGATGTATAGTAATGGGGTTACCTCAACTAGTACAGGAACAGGGAAATATTGAGGTAATAGTTCAGCTCTGGAAATCTTTACGTAATCTCTATTTCTACAAGAATTAGTACAAAGAGGCAGTATCAAAAGAGTAATAAATTCATATCTGAAATAATTCTGAATTGCGTGAACATTTCATAAGCAATAAAATCCTCAAGGTGAATGTAACAATATATACACCATCTGTCATATCCTAGGTGAATGTCATCAAGTACAAGTAACTGTGCTCACAACTAATCGTTCCATATCCCCTCCCATGCAGAAGAAGGTTTCTCTAAACATCAGCAAAACAAATGCTTTATGATTCTTCAAAAAAACTCTGGAAATTTCCTGTTTTCCATTGGCAATAGTTTGGTTCCTAGCATACTGAAGCCATGTCTATAAGACTAACTAATATCACCGTATTGTTTCCATGTCCTCTCCATATGTGCTTCTGTAGCCATCTGTTGTCTCTTGGCTTACTCTGTAAAGTCTTTCAGAATAAGGGTTTTTTATTTATGCTTGTATGGCACCAATGTGATGAGATGTTGTTCCTGATGAGGGTCTGGATGTGATGCAATTAAATAATACATAAGTTAAATTCATATGTAAGTTTTTTTAAGTATTTCATTGTTCAGAAATGGTGATTTCTGGTTTAAGTGTCAGCATATGCTGTGAAGTGATCTGTGGCTGGCATAGATCATAAATTCTGTGGGTGTCAACCAATATTCAACTATCTGGGGTTCAAGATTAGTAAGGTAACTCTTGTATTTAATTACATTTAGCTGTTAGATTGAAAAATTAAAATGAAGTAAATTTTCGCAAAATGGAAACAGTAACCACTGCTTGTTTTCTCAAGGGAAATTTGAATAAAATTAAATGAGAAAGCAGTTTATGCCATGCATCTGAATTTTATTTGACATGTAAGATTCTACCAATATCCTAGGGGTATACCTTGTGTATGTTTTATGAATAAGCACTTAAGTACTGATAAGACTCTGAGCAAGTCCCTGGCTTTAGAATTTCCCTGAATAAATGTCATTTTTGCAGTTACTTTCCTCTAAATATTTCAGTACTTCACCAGAATTATTTTCTAATTTGCCCCATCAATTTCCCAAATGCTCAGGGGTTTACTCTTCGTGTTTTTACTACGAGTACTGAATGAGTGGAAAATGTGATGAGGCAAATTAATATAGGAAAAATCCAAAGGCTGTGTACCTACCTTTCCTCAACAAATATTTACAGTCTGTGATGGTACTCTGGGAGAGTATTCTGGGCAGTACCACTACATGATTATATTCTTACATACTTTTTTCATTGCATTTCACCCTACCCATCACTGACCACCATCAAACCAGTAAGACAAACTTTTATTCCAACAGAATTCTGTCACTTCTTGCGTTGTGTTTTCGATTGCAACACTCTGCATAACCTTAGGTACCTTGAAATAGTCTTAAAGAGTTTATTTTCCACTGCACTTACCACTTGGTAGTGCTGCCAGGCTGATTGACTTCATGAACCATTCAATTCTCACCTGGGTGGAATTTTGCCCGAATGTTCAGGAGTGAAATATTGGGACATGTAATAGTAAACCATTGACAACAGAGTATAATTCTTGAGTTTCTACGTGAATAAGACAGACAAAGCTAATTTTTCATTCAAATCCTGAATAGTAAGACTGAAAACTTACTGTTAGTATGAAAGATATTACAGATATGAATTTGTGCATATTTCCAGTTTCCTAGTTCTGTGTTAAGCTACGTGTTATATATTTGAGAGAAAGCTTGCTTAAACTGATAAAAGAAAGGTTGAAAAAGAATAGCTTCTGCCAAAACTATTTTTCTTTAGACCTTGGCTTCTGTAGGATGATAAATTCCAGTGACCTTAATCGTTTTTGCAAACCTTATTGCAACTTGTAAAGTGATGAACTGTAAAAGAGTAGTATTATTCTGTCAAAGCTGTAAAACTTGCTGTAATCTGTTCTTGAAGGTGATGACCACTTTCAGTTAGTTAGTTATACCTGTTTTTCTCAAACAGTAAAAATTGTTGAAAAAGTAAGCGTGGTGGAAGACCTCATTTGAGTCCACATAGCTCAGGAGAGGAGGAAAGATATAAAAATTTTATTTCCTGAGCTGTCTTTGTAAAGGTGAGAAGATAGATGAAAGGAAAGGTAATAAAAAAGAAAGAATGAGCTTTGGACAAAATGGAGAGCACTAGAACTGTATAGATTTTTAAAAAATAGAGGATAAATGACAGATGATTCGTCATAAAGAAATCAGTTTCGTGAGGAAAAGTAGAATGGAGACATAACAACGTAAGCAAGGATCTGGATACGGTTATGGAGAAAGATAAATAGGAGAAACTTGTGTGAAAACCAATTTTATTTCTTTTTTTTTTTCTGTCTTACCAAAAGGAAAATAGTTGGAGATGTGGATATGGAGTTATTTGAATAAATTCTTTCTTTTATTAGAGATGTAAATGCTACCATAACTTATATAGTTTGTGAAATATAAATCAGTGTGCCATCACAAATAACCTAGTTCCTTTTCATTCTCATGTTAAATTAATTACTGATCAACTGTAAGGCTCTAAATCATCAGTAATACTGAAGGTGTGGGAAAGTTTTTTGAGGATCATGGGACTAAACTTTCAGACAATATTGTTAAGATGTCTTACTGTAAAATAACAATATTTAATTTGCATAACCACTGCAATGATCCCTTTGTTTTATTTGCTGCTTGATTTAGTTTTCTTCCTCATTATACAGCTCGTAATACTTACATGTTTTATAGGACATTGTTCATTGCCAATAATTTGGCAATGAGTTTTTGTTCTGATAGTTATTTAGATTTTTTTTTAATTTTGTGGTCAACTGGTTAACCTTTGAAAGCTGTGGCCGAACAAGTTTGAATCACTGTTCACGTTTCTGGTACTGCGTCTGTCAGATCAGATGGAAGGTCAGTTTCTTAAGGAAAGTCGGACCATAATGTTTTCCTTTTAACGTACATTTGGTCAGTTCAAAGAATGTATGGGTCTTTGCTCATGGAATCAAATCCTCAATGCTTCTTTGTACACAAAATAAAAATGGTATCTAGGGAATTCACAGTCTCTGCACAGTGTAGCACAAAAGTTGGCACTTGCAGAAAGGGGCAGCAAATAGTGTCTAGACAAGAATTGATAGCATCTGCACAATAGCAGCTATAAATCGGTTGTTTCATTTATTGTTGCCAAAGAATTTGACTTTAGAGTATTGAAAAAAAGGTGTGCTTTTTCTGGAGTGCTGTTTGGTTTTGCTGCTCACCTCCACAAAGCTGTAAAACATTCATAATTTGCAGAATAATTTTTGAAAGATACTGCAGGTAGGTTGGTTTTAGAAATGTTGATTGACAGTGACTTTTGCTCAAACTGCTACTTGGAGCAGTACAGTCATTGACATTGGATCAGGTCAGTGGCATTGAACAGGAACTCTACCAGTTCTGAGTAATCTCTTCCTGTGCTGCACTGCTCTCCTAATGGAGATTTTTTTCCTAATGACCAATTTGAACCTTGTAAGAGGCAATTTTTGGCCTTCTGTATCATCTGCCACTGGTCAGAATTTTTGTACGTCATCTTTGTAACTCCACGTTGTTGCAGCTCCTATTATCGATTTTAGTCTCCTGTTTGCCAAAACAAACAAGTCACTTAGGCTGTCCTCCACACCCATAACCATCACAGTAGCCCTATATTGGACCTGCTCCAGTTTCTCAGCGTCCTTCTGGGTGGAGCACAGGCCTTACAAAGAATGGCTGAGGGAGCTGGGATTGATCAGTCTGGAGAAGAGGAAGCTCATGTGAGACCTTATTTTTCTCTATAACTACCTAAAGGGAGGTTGTAGTGAGCTGGGGGTCGGCCTCTTCTCTCTTGTAACGATGATAGGAATAGAGGGAATGGGTTCAAGTTGTGCCAGAAAGGATTCAGACTGGATGTTAGGAAATACTTCTCTGAAAGAGTGGTCAGGCACTGGAATGGGCTGCCCAGGGAGGTGGTGAAGTCAGTTAACCTGCGGGTATTCAGGGGATGTTTAGACATTGTGTTGAGGAACATGGTTTAGTGAGAACTATTGGTGATAGGTGGATGCTTGGACTAGATGATCTTGTAGGTCTTTTCCAACCTTGGTGATCCTATGATTCTATGATTCTACGATTCCGTGATTCTATGGTTCTTGAACTGATGGCCTAAAACATTAATCACAGCCTTGAGAGCACTGAATAGAGGGGAGTATTGACTTTCCTGGATCTGCTGACCACATTCCTCCTAATGTAGCCCAGAGCACTCTTTGCACTAGTTGTGGTGAGAGCACTTTGTTAGTTCTCACTGAGCCCAGAAAACACTACAGCATCCATGTTCTTTTCAACAGGCCTGAAGCACAGCTTGTTCTTTTCCTATCTTTACTGGTGCATTGTTTGTTTGTTTCTTTGTTTTTCCCGGGTGCTGAATTTTGCACTTGTTAAAGTTTCTTGAACAGGAACCTCAAAAACATTTATTTTGCTTAGGCCTCCGATGTCTCATGGTCTTTCTGAACTGAAGTTCTCACTGCATGGCAAACACAACTCCCAGTTTTGCGTCATCGGAAAATCTATGGAGTTTATATTCTGCTTCCTCAAATGGGCTATCAATGAAGATATTAACCAGTATCTCCATAACACTCCATGGGTTACTGGGCTCATTTCCAACCACCAACTGGATGTCATGCCATTGACTCAACTATTTGAGCTTGATGCATCTGACCAGTTTTCAGCCCACCTATAATCTTTTGGTTCAGCCCATACTTCCACACCTTGCAAATGATAAAGCATTTGGAAATGTGTGAACAGCCTAACTAAAGTCAAAATATATTGCATCCACTTCTCTCCATTCATCTGCATGTCCAGTCATTTCATGATACCAGGCAATGAGACGGTCCAAGCATGATAAATCCTTGTCGACCTTTCTTGATTATTGTCTTGTCCTTTTACATGTTGGAAATTGTTTCCAAGAGGACATACTCCACGATTTTTCCAAGGACTAAGGTGAGGCCAACTATTACACAGTTTCTTAGATCCTCCTTGTATTTTCTTCAATATGAATGTAAAATAAACTTTTCTCCAGTCATAAAGATTATCCTGTAATAGCAGTGATTTTTTATGAATGATAGCCAGGGGTGTTACAGCCACTTCATCAGCTCTCTCAGCACCCATGGGTGTAACTCACATTATCTCAGGTATTCGAATGCATTTGACCTCTTAAGGTACTCACTAACCTTCCCAAGCTGTACATGCAGAGGTCTGGGAGTAGATGTTGCTTAAAATGCTACAGGCAAAAATGATACTGCTGCAGACTTTTCCATATTGCCCATCTTTCTGTTACCTCCCCTAATAAGCGGCATGCCTACATTTTCTTAAAACCTTCTTTTATTACTCTCATACTTTCAAACTTCCTTCTTGTTACCCTTTCTTGTCCTGCATTATTTTTAGCTCTAGCTGGACTTTGTCCTTCCGCATGTTGTTCTTGTGCCCAAACAATGTTTGTGTGTTTGCCTTTGTTTCCTGTCATTGTTTCCACATACGTGTTCTCCACTTCCACCATTTCCATTTGAATATATGCTTTTATCATTTTAGTTCATTAAGAAACTCCTTGCTCATCCAGGTGGGCTTTCAACATACCTTCTCTGTAAGTGCTGCTATCCAGGCTTTTTCTTTTCTGCTATAGGATTAAAGAGAGACAATACAAGGATTCCTGTCCCATTCACCCTTGCTCATTTTTAAGGTAAAATTATATAATATCACCATGTAATTGGTGTACATGAAAAAGCAGAAAGTAATCAGAACACTAAGTTATCCCAAGTAGTCTTTCTGCAACATGGGCGTTGCACCATAGGGCAGTCTTCCTGCTGCCAGAAGCCACAAGCCACAAGTGTCTATCCTCAAGAGTGCATGTCTTCTTCCCATTCTGTCAAGCCTCATTTGCACCTTCCCTGTCCATGTGATAAATTCTTACACTTCGAAAGATCCTGACAGTCTCCTGTTAGTCATCAAAACACACTGGCCACTCCTCACCTGCTGCTGTGGTAACATAACTAACTCCCTCTCAAATGGTCACACTCAGGGGACAGTCACCTGCCACAGTGCTGCACGTGACTCTCCCAACCAGGCACTGTCTTCTAGTGCATCATCACCGTCTGGGTGTTGTCTTCTTATGGAAACAGTGCATCTGGGTCTCCTGTGTGTCAAATGCAAAGTTAACTGTCCTGCTTATTTGTTCATCCTGCTGGCAGTGCTCCTTGGTGCCTGTCCTGAGGGTGCCAGATAAATAAGAAGCTCGAAGCGCATTTGTTCACTCAGCCTTTTGCAAGATTTCACACTTGGCAGGAAACCTCTTGCACTGTCTGTGAGTTCCTGGCCACACTACCCTCCTTTGTGAGCACTGGGGATGCTGAACACTTCTGCCCGTGCTAGATGCCAGCTGAGCTGAAGGATCAATGTACTCAGCATCAGTCTCACATGCCAGATGATGAAGTACTTTTGTGCCATTGAAAAGGTTAGTTTTGTAATCTGCTCAAGTGGGTAGAGCTGTCCAAAAACATTTAAAAGTCGATTTACTGCTGTCACAGTCCTTGAAGATGAAGAAATAGTGTGGGAAACATGGAAATATAAATTACCAGATGTTTAATTTTGTGCAAGATGAACTGGGCTTCAATTACTAATATTTGTGTGAAGTTGAAAATGTTGTTTTATAGCAGGATACTCAAATACTGCATTCTCTCCCCATCTTATAGCTAGATGTGCAGCTCACTGGAAATTTAAAACTTATGATATTTCTTGCAATCATTAGCTATATATACGAGGTCTTCTGCATAGACTACTTGAGGAGAAATGCAGATATGCATGTGTAGGCTGTAACAGAACTGTAGGCTTTGAATGAGGTTAACCTTTCAGAAACAATAAATTACCAGCATCAACTCAATCCCTTTGAGGCTTAAGTTCTCAAAAGCATGAGGGATGAGTAAAATAAGGTGAGGGCTTTTCAACATAAGAAAATAGTAGTGAAAAATTACTTAATATCTGTGGATTGTAGGTGTGATGAAAAAGCGCATAGCCAGAAAATGATATTGCTGGATCTTGCAAAATGCTACCATTAAATTTCTTTTTATTAATCAGTTGCTTTGGGATAGATGCTGTATTACTACTGTTTCTTTGCCTTGCCTCTGCATCTCAGTTTGTGGTGGAGATTAAGATCACTTGTATGTGTAAAACAAGACTGATTCATTGTCTTTATTCTTGATGACCAGTTTTACATTTGTTTCATTTGATACATAAATCGCATTCTAATACTCAGCAATCTCCATCAAAAAGAGTATGATAAAACTGTAAATCTCCTAAGAAAAACAGTGTGCTCAAAAGTTACTTCGCATTCATCTTCTTTAATTTGTGTTCTAAAGCAAACAAACAAAAAACTGCTTTATACTGAGTATGTCTAAGCTTTAAAAGAATTTTTTTTAAAGAAGCAGTGAACTTTATCCCAGTATTGTCTTCAAAGTTGAGAATGGATGCATTTGTAAATAGCAAATGAAGTTCAAAGTTCAGAGTCCCAAGAGAAATTCTTGGTTGATGTAGTTTCTATTGCAGATATGAGTCGTGGCTTAAGACTTGGCCTTAAAATGATTTTTCTTAATTGTATTTTAAATTATACTCGGTACATGTTTATTAAATAACTTGATAATGTTGAATGTTGATAATACTAACAGTATTATGGTATGTGGGTTGAAATTAGTTTTCACGTAACTACTGCACAAAAAGTTTTATGGAATTCTAGTTACCTTGACAAGTTTTTCATACAGATAGAGTATATGCGACCCAATAAAATATCCCAAAATATGGTAGTTTATCATTAAGATATAACATTAGATCTCATTTAATATGTCTTGAAATAAAGAAATAATTTTTCTGACCTTTTAAAGGAATTGTTGTAAAAATTACTGTGACAGAAGAGTGAATTCTTCTCTTTGATGAGTTTTTCAGCCATTGCTATTGTACTATGTTTATGCAAGCAAAAACAAGTAAGTAACCTGGATAATAAATGTGAATACTTAATGCTTCCTGGATAACACATGGGAATGTAGGCAGGGGTTTTTTGGACTCTTTAGATGAAAAAGTAATATTGACAAAAACTTAACTGAAACGTTAAGACCAAACCGTGTATCTGTGAAATCACAAAACAATTTAAAAGTCTTTCAATAAATACATACTTGAAATTATTCTCTTCATTTCCAAAATTTGCTCCAGAACAAAGAAGTAGTAAAAAGTAGAAGACATCTAAACATTTCAGGTGCTGTATAACCAATTTTACTGTATATCATATAAAGATGGCTTTTTTTAATGCTTATTATAGGAGGAGGAGTTGGAGGCCCAAATTTCATTTCTACAAGGACAGCTAAATGACTTGGAAGCCATGTGCAAATATTGTGCAAAGATGATGAACACACATCTTGGTAAGTGCCATACTCTGTATTAACCTAATAATCTTTGCAAAGGCTCTTCTCATGTTTGTTTTAGAACAAAAATAATATTTATGTAGTACACCGCATATTTTAGAAGTCACGAAGAAAATCAAATTAATGTACGCTGTTGTTCTATCAGATACTGCCAATCACTGTTTTGGGCTCCCCCGTCCAAAAAAGACAAGGGTCTCCTGTAAGGAGTCCATCAGAGGGCCACAAAGATGATAAAGGGATTGGTGCAACTCCTGTATGAAGAAAAGCTGAGTGACCTGGGTCTGTTCAGCTTGTGGAAAAAAAGGCAGAGAGAGGATCTGATAAATGTTTATAAATATCTAAAGGAGATGGGATGCAAATGGATGGGGCCAGGCACATAGGAGGTTCCATACTAACGTGCTAAACAACTTCTTTATGGTCAGGGTGATGGAGCACTGGAGCGGATTGCCCAAAGAGGCTGTGGAGTCTCCTTCTGTGGAGATATTCAAGTCCTGCCTGGATGGCTACATGTGCCATCTATTGCAGGGTACCTGCTTTAGCAGGGGGGTTGGACTCAATGATCTCTTGAAGTCCTTTCCAACCCCTGAGATTCTGTGGTTTGGTATCATACTCTCATGCTGTTAAACTTGGAAGTGTATTAGCCACTGACAATGCTGAAAAAAATAAGTCATTTTAGTACAGATTGTCTTTGTTCTAAAGTTTTTTTGTTTTGTTAGAAGTGTGCTAGAGTTCACATCTTATTCTGTAAGCCTATTTGCAGTTCAGCAGTCCCAGAATCATACTTTGTGCTTGTAGTGATAGTTGTATAAAATCCATGTACTTTTATTAAATACAACATCTGCACAGTCTACACTTATCAAGTTCATTTCGTATAAATGTGTTAGTATAGGCTGGCTACTTTGCAGTACTTTGCTTAGACTGAAAGGAGAAATGTATTAAAGTAGAAGCTAGACTGGGAAGAAAATCAACAAATACTCCATTCTATAATTTGATTTATATAGTGCCAAGACTAACCAGAAAATAAACAAAAAGCTTCAGTTGATTCAGGTATTAAATATACTTAACTAGACTTTGATAAAAGCTGCATTTTTATACTGAGTTGAACCAAAGTCTAAAGGTTACTATATTTAGTTATGTGCAAAAAGCACCATTATTAAGAAATCAGAGCACAAGTGCAATAACTGTAAGGTGTATTTATACCCTGCAACATCACAGTTGAAACAAAATAATTTCAAGTTGAGTATTTCAGTGGGTAGAACTAAATATATGTTACCGAAATTTACCAGGTCAAAAAGATCAAATGTGAAAGCCAAGTTGTACTTGCATTTTCATTTTCTTTTTATGTGTGTCCATATAATTTTAGTAGACACTGTTACGATCCTAGGAAAAGCTATAAATACTGTGTTATTTGAAAGTTTGGAATCACAGCCTTCAAAAGCCAAGTGTAAACCGCTAAGCACAACAGCTTTATTCTGCTGCAGTTGTATTGCTTCTGCAAGGATATCTGGGCAGTGAGTTAGACAAATGCACTTAAATCCTTTAGTGATTAACAATTAATTATAATAAATAGAGCACAAGAGAGCCTGAGTTAGGTGTCTTCAGATCAACTAGCAGATGATCCTTGGGAAGCAAGGAATAAAACTACCAAGATTCTTGCCAGAATGACCTGTGCAAAAATCTGTTAGACAATCCCAGCAGTATACACCAGCAAGCTGACCAAGAAAACTCCCAATAGCACCAGCAAGCAACCCCCAAGGATTGTCTCCAGAGTCAATCCATTACTCATTGCTTCAAGAAATGACAACAAAATAAAACTCAGAAAATACCTGGTCATTTCTAGGTCTGAGGAAAAGTTAGCAACAGCTGCTGTTGCAACTAGTCCTGTACTCCCCCAGGTATCTCTTACCAATGAAAATTACTTCATTTCAGAGATCCCAGAGCAGATAACAATGAATTGTACACACTTCTAATCATCTGTTGGGACATTAACAATTAACTTGAGCTATTTTTCTGTATATATCTGCTTTTTTTTTTTTTAAATTCCTCATCCAGCTTATTGCTCTTGTAATTTTCTTGATAGCAAGGTTGCAAAACCTCATGTATCTTAGCTACACATAGTGATCAAAATCTATCAACAGAGTCTTTGCTTGCTGGAACACTTTTCAATTCACTTAAATGGGTTACTTTTTACAGCAGATTATTTTTATTGTCTTCCTTTGAATTTTTTAGGGCTTTCACATGCTTTTTCTAGTGGGTTAATCAGGTCAGGATATGCTATATTAGCAGCTGTCACAGCAAAGTGGTCATTTAACAAAGGGAAGGTCATCTCTTCTATGTGATAATTCTTTTTTAAAATGTGTAGTGCAGCATTACGTTAGTGCAGTTTTATACAGTGATAGGTTCAGGTGATAATCCACTATGATCTTTAAAATGTTGTGAGTCACAGCTTTTTAAGCACAGGATTTTATCCTCTAGATACAATCAGGAAATGTTTATTTCCACATGTGTTCCTTGTATTTGATTATGTTGATATTCACTTGCTGTCTTTGGACTTTTTAGCTGAATAAGTCAGGTTATTCTGCAGTGTATTGCTGCTAGCACTTCAAATGCAGACTCTGCTGTCATGCATTTAATAGTTACCTATACTAATAATAAAAACATATGGATATGCAAAACTTAATGAGTCACCCAGAATAAATTCCTTCTAAGGTCTGCCTTTTAAATTTGAAACAGTTTTTGATGGTTGTTCTAAATAGTTCTACTCGATTGATGGATTTTTTCCTGCCCTGACTACATTATATTTGCAGCTTACTTTTTAACAAAGTTGTATTAATTCTAGATTATGGAAATGTGTATCCAGTGAGCAGCACAGAATTTCTCAATTGGCACTATGAACAGAGAGTATCAAACAGTTGTAGGATGGGATCCTGATGATAACTGGGACAGTCATTTCATGACATGACAGAGATGTCATGTTACAGTTCAGAAATTGTTAAGATAACTAGGAATTCATCAGTTCTGTTTTTCTAGTTATTTACAATCTATTTGCATCAAATATATTACTATTACATATTATATAGTATTCTTCTATATGATATCTTTTTTAAAAAATGATTTTGTCTAAATAAAATCTCAATCAAAATTTTTTTTTGCCATATAAAGTCACCGTATTTCTTTTTACCAAGAACTTTGTTTTCCTATAGATTTCAGTAAATACCTTCTGTTGGTGCATTTTCTTTCCGTAGAGCGTGAGGAATGACCACAAGGGATAGAAAAGCGGTTTTTGTTTTGTTCATGTATTCGAAGATGCTTTTATTAAATGTTTATCCACTTCTGTAAATAACACACATGGTGTACCACGCAGCAACGACATAATTAACTGCTTGTAATATCCAGGGATGTTACCATGGTAATGAATGATGATTCTGAAATATTACTACTGGTTGCTACGTGTAGAAATTAGAAATAGGCTTTTGATCATGAATATGGAGGAAAGTCATCCTGTGTTTATTGTCTTCTTAGAGCTGTGCATCAGAAAGAGCTTTAATTTTCTTCCCCCTTTACCACTGAAGCACTGCTGAGGTGGAATGCCTTTTAATGCCTCCAAGGATAATTGTTGAAATTTGTGTATGTAGAACTGACAGACAGGAAGACAGATTTTGCTTCTGTTACCACCCTTTTCCACCAGCTTGTCATAGCTTTCAAAAGAAAGAATTCCGTATGTTCCATTTTTCCATTAATGAAATGAGAATGCATCCAATCTTGTAAGCCTGTCCTGCGGCTTTGTTTGTAATATAAATGCAGAATATTATTCAGCTGACAGTGGAAAAATATATTTGCCATAGCTATTACTGCTCCAGCATTATCACAGATATATTTTTCTGATGTTTCTTTTTTACATACACTGTCCTTTTTCAGGGAATAGTATTCCTTGTGCCTTCAGTAATATAGTAATATTCTCCAGCTTTTCTTTTTTTTCCTGAGGTACTTTTCTCTTAGTGCTCATAAACAACTCAAGGCTCAGTGATTCAGAAAACTGTAATATACTAGTTAAGTATTTCAGTATTGTAACCTAACATAATGTTACTTACTTTTTGAATGTTTTTAATAGCTTCCTCTTTTCTTTAACTGTGTCAGAAGAAAAGAATTGAGGTAGCAGGTGCAGTCAGAAGTTGTATTTCACCTGTTCAGTGATGTGACCTCTGGCTGACGTCTTAGAGCAAATCATGAACAATTTCTCTAAGAGGTTTGCACCCAAATGTCACTCCAAAGGTCCTACAGTTATCTACTGGTGGGTTCCTCTCTTGTCCTTCACATTCAACATGGAGATAAGTGTGAGGTGTCAGTCCAGAGGTTCTCAGACAGCCAAGCGTCATTACATCCCCAGCTTGAGACCACACAGTATTGTTAAGTGGCAGTTCAAATGTCAGCAGTTAATAACAGTGCCATCTGAGACCCTCTGCTTTTCCATTTTGTTTTTTTGTTTTGTTTTGGTTTTTGTTTCTTGTCAGTACCCACCCAGGATTAAAGCACAGACACTTAACAAAAAGTTAAGAGTTAATCAAAACTCTGGAAAAGTATAAACCCTTCATTGGCAGGGTTTATAACGTGAGAGGTTGTGAAAGATGTTTATGAGTTTGACAGTTTTGCTCCAGAGAGAAAAGTGATGAATTTTAAATTGTCATCTGTTTATAAGGGACAGGAACCAATCCGTTATCACTGTTCTTTAAAACTGAAGTACCTAACATTTGTTTCCAGCAGAGATGCAGCTTCAGACCTCCAAGTATGTGAAAGTGTACCAAATAATTACACGTTTAGTACAGTAAGTCCTTTTCATGAGAGGAAATTTAAAGGAACATTGGTTCCAGATTAATTCAGCTATGTGGATCTTTATATAGAAACTGTTCCTTTCTGATGGGTGATTCATCAAGTTGTGAAGGAGTAGAAACTAAGGTCATTCCACTCTTGTTTTTGCTCAAGGGCAGGACAGTAAATATATAGGCAGCGAGGTGGGGTCCAGGAGCAATATATCTGCTTTCTCACAGCAATGACCCTCTGCTAATAATGCCTGTATACTCACATCAGCTCTGGAAAGAGTTAGCTCACATGGTTCTACACAACACCCTAGAAATATGTGCAAAGGTACCCAACAAAGATATAAGCAAGGTTATGCAGAATAAATGTGTTTCCCTGCTTTTATGAGCTTTATCTGCTTATTGGCTAGAGAATAGTCATCCAACCTTTTGGCTTTTGTGGGCCATGTTGAGCGGAGAGGAATTGTCTTGGGCCACATATGCATAGGTTGCTCCAGAAGTAGTGCTTTCTATTTATTTCCATGGAAACTATGACAAAGAGCACAATAACACTATTTGATAGAGCAATTTCTCAGCTACAAAGCACTCTTTTTTAAACATAGTCTCCACCATTAGCAATGCATTTTCACCAATGAACAAAAGTCTGCATGCCGAGCTCATAAAAATCTGCACCAGCAGAGGTGACTCAATATCACCACTGCCGAAAGACATTACCCACTGTGCCTCACTGTGCTCACATCCACTGTTTGGTCTTCATAAATGTTCAGCCAGTGTTGATGAATTGCAAATGTGCAAATTTTTCACATGGATGAATTCAGTGATGCACCTTTGCTTCATGCACATTTCCATGTCAAAAGCAATCTTGTCGTACTGCCCCTCTTCTGCCAACTTTGATGTGACAATAAAATAGAATGGAATATTGGTGAGAAGGTTCAACCTCTGTCACTGTACTAACAACATCCACATGGGCCAACATAATAAAATATGAGGCATTACTTTTGAAGCAGCGCTCATAAAGAATATATAATATAGTTAATGTATATAAGTAAAAAAAACTTATTTTAATTTGTATTTTTTTATTAAAACGTAAACAAAGGGGAGAAACAAAACCATTAATCTATTGAGATATGTGACTCAGTTTTTGTGAAACCAATGCATCAGGCTGGAAAGGGAAGGGAAGGGAAGGGAA
>VXAB01011852.1:447375-480264 GCA_013399175.1 Odontophorus gujanensis
AGTCTGCATGCCGAGCTCATAAAAATCTGCACCAGCAGAGGTGACTCAATATCACCACTGCCGAAAGACATTACCCACTGTGCCTCACTGTGCTCACATCCACTGTTTGGTCTTCATAAATGTTCAGCCAGTGTTGATGAATTGCAAATGTGCAAATTTTTCACATGGATGAATTCAGTGATGCACCTTTGCTTCATGCACATTTCCATGTCAAAAGCAATCTTGTCGTACTGCCCCTCTTCTGCCAACTTTGATGTGACAATAAAATAGAATGGAATATTGGTGAGAAGGTTCAACCTCTGTCACTGTACTAACAACATCCACATGGGCCAACATAATAAAATATGAGGCATTACTTTTGAAGCAGCGCTCATAAAGAATATATAATATAGTTAATGNAAGGAAAAAAAGAAAAAAGATGTAGTGTTTTACCTATCTAGGTGGCTTACTGTTCACAGAGAGCATCTTTCTATAAGGTAACAGGACATGTCCCTGCCACAGGCATCAGGAAATGCTGGCTATTGTAAGACTCACTTACAGTTATGGTGCCTGACATCTCCCAGACAAACATTACTCAGAAGACTCATTAAACATAGTTCAAAGCCACCTTTTCACTGCAATTATTGCAAACATGGTGAGCACGGTAGGAGAAATAAAAATACAGAACGGAAACTTTCAGGATATAGTTGCTAGTATAATTTCAGTCATTGTGTGAAATAACACCATTAAAACCTTAGATTGGCTTCATCCATCCCTCTTTTGACAGTCAATGGTATTGTTACAGTGATATGTTTTATTATATAGATCACTTGAGTGGGGGAGGGAAAGGAGGAAAATGTTGACTTAATTGCTTGTTATTTAGAGACTGATACACCACTCAGTATAGATCTCAGTACACTACTTGCAGAATATATGCAATATAAAACTGAATACTTATTTTATATATCACATGATAAGATGAAAGGTTTTGAAATTTTTGTAAGGAAAAAATGAAATGGAAATTATTCTGCTGTCCTGAGTTGAAATTAAATAGTTTGGGGTTTTTTTAGGTAATAAGTGCATTAAGTGAGTCTCCTCGTGCTCAGGACATAAATAAAACTATCCAAACTTTATAAACCCAGTGTGATTAGAAATGCTGTAAAAGTGAAAAAGGCCACATCAAGCACACCTTTTTGAGTCTAAGCAGGTTTCTTCTTGGTTAAGAATAAAGATGTAAAATATTCAGTAGAGACCACTGATAAATGAAGAACATTAACAGATTTATTAAACAGTGCAGAAGTAGTTACTGTAAAACAGGTGTTTGTTATGTAACTTTGATTTCAGGCTCTCATTTGTGGTGATGCTCTATTTTTATGTGTAGATACAGATATATATGTGTGTGTTCAGGAAGAATAAAAGTATTATTTTTAGTGCTCTATGAAATTAAAACATCTTTCTGTCCCATGAAGGTGACTCTTAAGGTCTAATACACAGTTAACAACTGTGTTAATCCTGAAAGTCCAGCTGTGATAGTCACCTACAGACTCTTTCATCTCAGCAGTCTTGATGAAAATGAAGATTAAAATAATGAAGCTTACATACCCCATAATTACCTACATTAAGACCTTTCCTTGCAAGTTTCAGTACATTTCTGTCATGGCATTTATTTCCATCATCTGTAGTTTCATTAACTTTGTAGGGAGAGAGCATTTTCCTTATGCTGACTACCATCCACCCTTTCCTTCTCAGCATCTCTTCCTAGTTTGTCTTCCGAAGTCAACTTCAGAGGAATAAAAACTCGGCAGAAGTTAAATTCTGGCATGACTAAATGGTTGACTTACCTATTATTTCCATAAAGATCTTTGGTATTCTTAACCTTTTGATCCTTATGGTTGTTTTGCTTGTTATTTTCTTCAAGATGTACATTTTATTTAATCAACCAGGTCAGATGGGGCATATATGATTTTTTTTCAATGTTTCTTTCTCTCTTCATACTTTGTTTGGGCTTTCATGGTTGCCCATCATGTTGAGAATACTTTTCATCATTAGAGGAAAGACATAGAGCTACTTGAATGATACCTGAAACAAATTGTTTTCACTGAAGAGGGCTGCAGTTAGTAGATGCATCAGCTCATACTGAAAAGTCTCTATCTTCAGAACAGGGCAGCAGCATGACTCAAAACTTACAGAAAGAGCAGACAGGAAGTCAGTTTGTGCAGATTTGTCAAATCTATTGAAGACATTCAGAAGCGCAGAGGAAAAAAATAAGGCAAACAGGAAAATGGCTTTCCTTTAACATGTATTTCTAATTATTTTTATTAATGGGAATATAACTGCACTTCACAGCTGGGATTTATGTGCTTTTCAGTTTTAATCTGGGCACAAATTCAGCACTACCGTCAATAATGTTCTCCTAAGGACTTCTGAGTAAGTGATACAAATGTAACTCAGAGCTTGCAAAGTCTTTCTTTTTTAAGTCAAAGCTAATTTAAATTGCTATCTCTTCTACTAGACAAAACAGTTTCATGGGAAACTACTGAATGCTACTGAGTCAACATGCTGTAGAATTCAGTTATTTCTGACATCGAGCTTCTAAGGAACAAAACAACAGAACATGTAGTCATCTCACTCGAAACCCCTATACACTCCTTGGATACCTAGAAAGTCTTAAAGAGCATAACATTGTTTTTTTGGAGTAGCACTCCACCTTATCATGTCACTAAAGTTTTCTATTACAGAAATGCCACAGATGTAAATATTTAGAAACAACAGTTCACAATGCACAGAGACTGGAGTTAACAGCTGACTGATATTTCTTAAGTGAAGGAATAATAGAAGCAAACAAAAAAATATCAAAAAATAGTTCACAAAGTCGTATGAGCAATTGAAACAAAATAGTTTGAGTGATACAGTGAGGTTTGTAAATCACCCTCATTCATTCTTTCCAGCCTCTGGAGATGGCATTTCAAGTTAGTGTATGTGCTGTATCAGTCTCTCTCCATAAAGAGAACAGAAAGTCCTGTAGTTGTTGTCAAGATCCATAATTTCTCTATTTATGCTACTTGAAAATTGAAAGCACTTGTATCAAACTGAGTGTTCCTTCTTAATGTTTAGTTTGGATGCTTTAGCTTTACTTCCAGGTTAACGTATTCCTTTACTGTACAACATGCATCATAGAAAATGTCCTTAAGTATGTTTTAAATAGAACTTAAGGCTTTTATGGATGTTTGCTGTCAAAACTCTCAATCTATCCAGGTTTTCATGTGGCATTTACCACAACAGTATTTGAGTAAATCATTCTGCTTGTAAAATCAAAATCAGCTTTAATTATTTCAGTCTTACAAGCAGTAGACAACTTTGCATTTTAAAAATCTCTGTGCGTTCTTCAAGAACTGTCTTTTACACAACCATAGCAATTTTTTAGCGTATTGTCTGCAATCTATTACTATATGAAGCATTTAGATTGTGAAGAAATGAAATAGTATGGTTTTCCCTTAGGATAGGCTGCAATTTTTTATGGTTATTAAGATTGTCACTTATGCAGAACAAACTGTCATTTGCTTGTTGCTTCACACTACAGTAATTTTTTTTATTTCTAGTGAATGTGAACAGTGATAGGAATACAATTATTCCATAGAAGGAGAGAGAGGAAAAAACAAATGCCTTGAACTGTCAGAAAAAATATGTTGCTTGGAAGAGCTCAGAGGCGGTGGTCCTCACTAGGTGGTCCTAGTAGGTATTGGTAGTCATGGGTTAAGAAGGATGCACATGAGACATGCAGATATCATTTTTATCAACAATGATTAAGAGTGTATATTCATGTGAGCAGTGTGAGGTAGTACTGTCTATCACTGCCATCAGGGCCAAAATTTCTCAAAAAATATCATCTCTGTATACCAAAAGCATGCTCTGTCATCTGTCATGGGAAACACAGTGTCTGTGCTTTTTCTGTGTTCTCTTTGCAATCACAGGATGTCTGTATACACTGTTGTCCTTGAATACCTGAGCATAGGCATAAGCATGATGTTTATGTTAAGCGGTATTTGAAAGAACAGATTTTCCTACTCGAAGTCCAATACACTTCTAGTAGAAACAAAATATTTTAGTATTAGTATATTAGTGTAAAGAGAGAAAAAACTATTATTGGAAGTTAAATGCCCAGTCCATCCTTCAAGCTTTCTAGTGCTAGTGAAGATGTCTTGCTTTTGCTAGTATAATGTTGGAAATTTTGGAAACATTTTATATAAACTCACATTTCATTAAAAAAATAATGATACAAAACAACTGGAACATATAGACAACAGAAGAGTTTTCTGAGTGCCTTGATACATGTGTGAACTTGGGTTGTTTGGTTGTTGTTTTTTGTTTCCTCGTTAGAAATACCACTGAGCTGAAGTGGAATACTCATCTCTTCTAAGACCTTGGCAATGAGAATGCCTTTTTGCATTGTGACTTTGAATCAAGGATGAAAAACGGAGATTTAACTTTATTCTGGCACTCTTGATTGTTCACAAATCACTGATCAGGAACTACTACTAGAAAGGTAGCATTCATAATGTAGTTTGCAACTCTGTGTAGTTAGTTCCTCTCAGCTGAAGGCAGCTTCCTGGGAAGGTCACACAGAGGCTGGGTTAAAATGGAAATTTGGAGAGAAATGCACTGCAAAAAGACAATGGTATAGGGGAAAGCAAAGATCCTAAGCATGAGGGTTTTGAGGTTATTGTCTGATTCAGCCTTCTCCTCCTCCACGTGATCTCTGCCAGTAGAAATTTAAGTCCAGGTTATACCTTGGTCCTTCAAGAATGTAGGCCTGTGTAACTCCCACCTCCCTGATGGAAATGAAGAGGTACGGGTTTGTCTTCCACACGTATAGTCATGAGGGTATGGATACCTGAGATGACCTTGCATACAACAGACTAGTTTTCCCACTTGTACTACTATCTGTCCTCATTTAGCTCCACTCTGTGTATGTTTCTTGCAGTATCAATATTGAAGGTATGCTTATTTTTCAATGACTGTTAGTTTACTTAAGGAACATTAAAATAATTAGGTGAAGCATTCCACCTTTTCCAGCTTCAAAGAGGAAATTTGGTCTGTAAATCTAATAGCTTTTGAGAAACCCCTTTCCCTGGGTAAGGAGCTCAGCAGTGACCCTATTCACCATCATGCAATATGTAGCAGTTCAGTCATCAAAGAGCATAATCCTTCTCTAATTTTGCTGCTAGGAGCTGATGTGGATTATCTTTCTCCTTTCATCTTGGTACAGCAAATGATAATATATCTTCAGTTTAAATTTTAGAATTTAGGGAAAGGAAATAGAAATCTTACTTTTTTAAAGATGTACTTCTACACTGAGTTTGCACGTGAAGTTATTTACAATTTGCAAAAAAATATAAGAGCAGGAAATGGAAACTATTTCATCTTAACTCTTCAGCTCTTTCAACTAGCCTGTTGTCACCCTGATATTCAATACACTCTTTTCCTATATTTTGTAGAAAAGGACAAAATTTCAATCATCTGCATATCATTCCTCTGTAGTTACAGTTGTCTTTAATATATATCAAAGCATAATCTCCCTAAGGAAATAGTTATTAGCTGATCTGTTATCTATCAAACTGCAGTGAATCTTCTCATTTGATAATAAGTTTTCAAAATGAATTCTCATAAAAGAATTCTCATCAATTTCTCTCATCAAAAACATTTCTTAGCTTATGAGTCTTGATTGAGGACTGCCATTACAGTGCATAATGTTGCTGACTTCTGAGAAGAAGAGCAATATCATATCAAATGTCATGCTTCCTGGCACCCTTATGAGTGCTTCAGCCAAAATGGATTGCAAAGGGTGGTCAGCCGGGGAACGTGACTGAGGAGGCACTCATTCATGCAGAGTCACATTGCCTTTATGCTTCTTTCCTCTAAGGATTTTATTTTATATTCCTTTCCTCATTAGCCAGGGAAAATGAGTGAGTACTGATCAGTTTGCCATACTTAACGGTTTATTTGGTAAATAATAAACTTCATTCAAAAAGGATGAGTGTAGTAAATTAGAAACCATGTGCAGTTCAAGGGCATATTCAGAAGAAGAAAAATCCATTGCCAGTTTCACAGGGAAACCTTCATTCTGTTTCACTGTACTAGAGAAAGACATCCCAATTTATGACCTTATGTCACAACTATTACCAGGGGAAAAGTGGCTGATTGCAGTGATTTGCACGTTGGGACATTTTTCTGTGCTAAGTAGAAGAGTGTCCAGAACTGTGCTTCAACAAATTCAGAGTGGGCGTTCTTCCAAAATACATTTTAACATTTTTAACTGATGGAAAAATAATAATAATAGGCCCTTTTATCCAAAACATATGTCATCTTGTACTTACAAGTTCAAGGAAAAATGTTTGAAATGCAACAGTTCTTTATTAGACAAGTTTGAAGCATTTCCAAGGTTTTTTTTTTCAATCTTTTTTTCTCTGAGACTAATACTAAAATATGGTATTAATCTTCCTAAAGTAAATATATAATTATATGGACATTTCTATTGAGTTTTACTGCTGACATTCATCATTCCATTCATAAATTCTTAAAAATCTCAAAATGTTTCTTCACAGTGAAAGAATTACAGACATTCTTTTTTAAAAAAAATACTGACTTAAAAACACCTATAAAGAACATAAATAATAATAATAGATTATTTCTACATCATGAGGAAGGTCAACTTTTGTTCTCCCTCCCTTATTTTCCCAATTGTTTTCAGATTTCCCACATTTGATCTCTAGCAGATTTGAAGCTTATCCTGAATTATTTTTCTCATCCATTTGCTTAGTCATTATGCATACCTTAATTTCTAATGCATGTTTGTAAATTATGTGAGGGTTCGAACACTACGGATATGTTGTCCCTTCTGATGCTGAGAAATGGAAATGACGATTGAATTCAGTGATTTGTGTTGTAATTGTGTATTATTTTCCTGCTTATAAAGACCTAGACTTCAGACTTTTGATGTTTAAAGTTCTGAATCTTCTTTTAAAAGTAGAAAATTGTTAATGTTTGTTAAGCAGTGGGAAACCACTATCTAAAGTATAATTTTATAAGTAAATGTTTGCATATTTTATTTACCAAGCATCAATTCATGATGTTATGTATTTGAGGAAAGATCTAATTCACATTATTCCTAGCCTTCATAGTGCAATCTTTCTGATGTATGATTTATACCAGATTTTATTCAATTACACTGTTTGATTTCATTGCAACCAGAATCTTCTGCTGTTGTATGATAAATAGTAAGTGCTAAATAGTGTAAACTTGCATCTCCTTGTTCAGATGGGCTCTATGCAAAGCTGAGTCATCCTATCCCATCACTGCTCTTGACCTTGATCATACTGTCTCTCAGAACTCATCACCTGTTGCCTTCCACAGCTCTAATCTCTTTTATTCCTCCTTCTTCACAGGTAGATTCTCTACAAGATCATTTATAGTTTAGGTTTGGATCTTTTCCCCTCATTAACCTTTCTGTTCATCATTTATAGCTACTACTAATTTCTGGCCCACACACAATTTTGATTTTATTTATAGGCAAGCTTTATATGTACATTTCTACTTTTAGTCTGTCATCTAGTCCAGTCTCCCACATCTCAGTCCAGTCTCCCACATCTCATTCTTTTGCTGTTCCTTCTGTAAACACAAAATTTAAACCATACTGCACAATGTCTTCAACTTGAAACCGCATGCGGTATCCAAGTTGTCAGTGTCTTCATATTTATCCTTGTCAGCATTGTTTTTGGCTTTCCACTGACTGGGGCCCTGAGCCTGTAAGATGGTTTTAATAACAAACAAATGAAATTCATGTACAGATTAATGGTACAAAGCTCTAGTTGTTTAGCACCTAGGTTACAGTGAGCAGCAAATCTGTGTTCCCAGATGAACGTCACTGAAAGATTTGGGCTTAACTTTATATGTGTGTAAGACATCAGTGGCACAAGGGATTGTCCTTTCATTTTCAATTGACTGATACTGTCTCACACCGTAAATGGGTTACTAAGATTCACTGGTGTTTTCTTAAAGGACTGAGGAACAAACGAGCAGTTAGGAGGCTGGGAAAAAGTCTGGTATAGATGAAGACTTTGCATAGTTCTCTGGGCTGGTCTGGACTACAGCTTAGCATCACATAGAACTTCCCTGGTGTGGGGAAAACCACTGCAGCTCTATATCTGGTGTATATGGCAAATGCCATATAGCAGCTTCTGGAAATACATCGTTGAAGGACAACTGTAGAAATAGAAGACAGGTGTCAGTCTTGTGACAGTATTGCACATCTCCAAAAGGGAGTGAAGCTTTGAGTTGCATTATAAAGAAGAGTATTCCAGCGTTTGCAGTGGCCAGGATCTAGATGAAAATTGCTTCTCCTGCTCAAACTTTTTCTGCAAGCTGCAGCAGATTCCTGTAAATGTTTTCGAGTGCTCCCAAAGCATGTGCAGACTCAAAGATGGAAGTAATTCCATCCACAGAGGCCGATGTTTTCTTCTAGAGCCCATAAGCAGTGAGCCCATCGGTACCTTGGAGCAGTGGAGGTCTGGCAGCAGTGCAGGAGCCAGCAGGAGCCTGGCAGCACTGATGTTCCGCTGGCCCCTCTTTCAGAGCTAATAAGGTTGTCAGCCTCCAGGTCTGTCTGAAATTGTGTTTGCAGGTCACAAGGTTTCATTGTGAGGATGTAAATCAGTGGTAAGTTGGCAGCACATTAGAGGTTATTTAGGGAATGTTCTCTCTTTACCTTTTTTTTTTCTCTTTTGGTGTTGCAGGAAACATTCAGGAAGTCATACTACAAGAACACTTGGAAAAAGAAGATGAAATTCTGGTTTCATTGGCTGGTTTGAAGCAGGTATAAGGATTGCTTAACTTAACCTTCTTGTATCCCTCAGCACTATTAATCCTCTCTTTTTCCCTTTTTAATTGTCTTTGCTTTATTAATACTAATGTATTAAGCATCACAGAACACTTTCATTTAGAAAGTAGAACTGAGCTATAGAGAGTTCAAATGACTTTCACAGTGTGCTGTCTGAAGAGTTCTGGAGAGGCCTTGAACAAGAGCTGAGGCAACACAGTTCCAACTTCAGCATTTTTCTTAGTGCAACATGTGCATGCTATGTAATAATCATACTTATGTCCCCATTATTTTATTGAGTTGCCACTTGAGTGTCATTCAATCTAAAGAAAAAATGCTACATGTATAAAACAAGAATGCTAATGTGCATCTGACACACTGATTTTACTATCCTCTGCTCCCTTGAAATTTATTTTATCAGGAATGATGTGACCTGCTAAATCTATAAGAGAAAATAATATTCTCCAGATTCTGTAACAACATTGGAATTATATTTACATCTTTACATCTTTAGCCTACATAGATGTTAATACTGACTTATTTCCTATTGTCAGAGCAAATGTTGTGGGGGAAATAGTGTTTGAAAGCAGTCTGCATGGAGCTTTAAATAATTCAGAATTCCTCCAGACTTCTAACTTACAGTCTTTCCTCTCCCATTCAACAACAGATCAAAGATATTCTGAAGGGTTCCCTGCGTTTCAACCAGAGCCAACTGGAAGCTGAAGAAAATGAGCAAATCACAATAGCAGATGACCATTACTGCTCCAACAGTCAGAATAAAGGGACTGGTGATATTTTAAAGGGACCCGTTGTGACAAAGCAACAGTTCACCTCAGGACGACAGGTAAAATAAAGATGTCTCAAACAGTTCACTGATGGAATAAGTAATACTGTTCCCTTTGGCGTGGCCAGACACTACATGAGACACATCATTTTCAGCATGCCCACCCTGTAAAAAAAGCTGAGTTCTGTCAGAATCACAACTTGTTTCTTTCTGAGGTAGTCTAGCCTTAAGCAGTGAGACCCAGGACTATTGGTTCATATCGAGTCATAGGTAAAAGTTAATGTCTAGTTACTCTCCTAATGGCATCAGTTCTTCTACTACAGCATTATGCTCCACGTACAGATATTTAAGTCAAAGCGTTATGTTATGTGTTGTTTGCAGGGAGTAGTTCTTCCATATTTTTGCATCTACTTCATAGGTTAATTTTCTACAAACAGATCTCAAAACTGGAGACAAATGGTCCCATATCAGTAGATTTTTCTCATTGTCCTTCTGTTACATAAGAGCTGATTATCTGCATTGCAGTGTATCCTTGGCCAGTGCCAAAAAGGAAATAGCAAGGAGGTAACTTTTACCTTCTATTTCATTGTATTCACTTTCTCCTTGAAGCAGTAAACTTTTTCACATACAAAGCATTCAGTAACAGGACACGTTCACACACAGAGTTATTTTTCTGTAAAGGTAAAAGCTCCCCCTTTCTCTAAAACTCAGTCTGACTCAAACGTGATCTTCAAAGCAGTTGCTTTTTTGTATGCACATTTCTATATACTTTTCAGTCTTAGAGTCATCTGCCAGGCCACTGCTGACATTCACACCAGTAAACGAGCAGCAGCACTGTCACCACAGAGTCTAGCGCAGTCTGCAATCAAGTTAACTCCTGACAAGTTTACCTAGCAACTCATTTTCAATTACTTATTCTTAAATTATACTCAGTTGCTTTGATTTATGATACTCAATCCTGCTGATTTGGACCATTCTATGAATAAACTAATACAAATATTTTAATTATATTTCGTTATTGAAAAGAATACTATGATTGTATTTTTTTTACTTAGTAATGGCAGGTTCACAGAGGCAAGTTCTGCTGGAACCTCAATGATTCTTTAGCTGTTGTATTTCTTCCATAACAAAGGCTGAAAAAAACTGTTGGTAGCATGTTGGAGCTTAATGACTTCCTAGTTTTGCATTTTATTTCCTAGGATTTTTACTAAGTATTTTTTACTTCCATGTAGAAATGGCGGATAGTATTTGTTACTAATTTACTTGGATTTGTAATAGAAACTGGAAGATATATGAACTGTGAACTAACATATGAACTAACAGCATTCAGTATTACTGTGTGCAGATCCTGCTTGTTCTGAAGAAACCCTAACTCAGATACCTGTCGCTCAGCAGAAGTGCTTGGGCATTACATTCTGAGTACTGGGAGTGGAGCAGCTGAAGCTTGCTCTGTGCAGGTTTCCTTCCAATGGAAACTTTGTGGTCTCATCCCAATGCGTAGTCAGGATACATATCTTTAAACTGAGCAGCATTCTCAGGTCCCACAGTTTCACTGTTCCCTGTGAGGCTGCTAGTAAGACAACTACAAATGATGTGCTTAGAGACTGTACAAGCCAAGCTCTATCAGAGCATTTAATATGGCTTCAACACTGTTTGGCATGCATCTGTAGATACAGTGCAGTCATACCCATTTGATAGTTTGTACATCATCATCTGGAAGTTCTCAGTGCCCCTGTTCCAGAAAAAAAAATAGAAGATTCAGCTTAGAAATGCTCGTTGCACTCCTGGTTGTATCTCCCTGTTCCATAGTGTTCCAAGTTCAACTGTAGTGTCTAAAATCAGACAGAAAGAGGAGAGCTTTGGATTCCCTTTATTAAAAAAAATAATAATAATAAAATAAACTGCTAAATTTAAGAGTCTATGAAATTAAAGTGTTTATTATTGGTGTTAATTGTAGGCCTAAAATAGGCCACATCCCTGCCTTTTAATTCTCATGAAGAAAATGGACTGCCCTAGGTCAAGCTGGGAGCAGTTACAAAGAGCTGCAGGGGGCTTAAAAATTCCAACCACCTCTAGTCCATTTAATAGATTTCTTGTTAAAGAAAATTTACTGCATTTGCAGTTTTTATGACTTTCATAATGTTAAAGGTGACTTACACTGTAGAGATTTTTCTGTGGTGGAATTATAGGGACAATTCTGGAACAGCTGGAAAAGGTACAGGTGTAGCTATCATGTAGTTGAGTCTTTTGTTCGTGGTTGTTACGTAAGTTATCATCTTCTTTTAAATCTTTTTGCCTCAAGCTCTTTTCTGGAAAGTGAAGATAAGGATACAGCCCTTCTTTGGAAAGGAAAGCTGCAAAATTAAAAATGCGAAAAATGAAGATAAAAGGCTCTGAGAAGTAGAGCATTTGTTGGAATGTTTGGCTTTGGTAGCAGTGTGCAGTTGACAAACAGAAGGCTTCTGTTGCTAAATAATGAATGATAATTAACACATTATCTTGCCTTTATGTCGATTCAGAGAAGGAGGCAAAATGAGCTGCTGTTCTTCTGAGCTTTCTTGAATTGTGTTCTTACAGTTAGTTTTAACTCATTCACAGTATGAAGGCGATTGAAATAAGCCTGGTGCTAGTAGCTGATATTCATCATGAAAAAATATTTGGAGAAGCCATATGGCAATGGGCGTGAGGTTGTTAACTTTCAAAGCTACCGGAAGTAAAATTCTGTCATTTTTCATTTATTCAGTAGTGGCAGCAGATGGGAGAAAACATGGTTCACGTCAGCTTGAGTTTCCTGAAACAGAAATAGCCAGAAAAGGAGGGAGGAGGTACTTTACCTCTGGAAAAAGTACCAAAATATTACTGTGTTGTAGGGGTAAGCAAACATTTACAGGAAGCCCTTTTATATCATTTTGGAGTCAATGTATGTAGTCTGCTGCTTGTCTGATACTTCAGTGATCTCTTGGTCTCTTTAACTTAAACGGTATTGTTAGAATGAAAAAGTGTTGCAAAATGCAACACTGACAAAAAGAATTTTGGATGAGTGGTTTTCTTTTCCTTTCAATAGGGAACAGGATGCTTTTTTAATCTGTGCAAGAACAATTTTTTTTAAGCAGAATTTATGAATTTACAAAGTGCTTCCAGTCAGTGGTGCTTGCTGGGGTTCACTGCCATAAGGAAGACAACCTGCTCACCAACCTTGGAGATGCCAGCAAAGAAAACACTGATCTTGCTGATCGAGTGTGTCATGAGATAATTCCTGTGGCAGAATCACAGAGTGACTGAGATTGGCAGGGACTTCTGCGTCCGTCTGGTCTAACTTCTGCTCACACAGGGGCACCCAGTGCAGAATGCCCAGGCCCATGTCTAGGAGTGTTTAGAAGATCTCCAGGGTGGAAACCCAACAGGCTCTTTGAGGAACCTGTGCTAGTGCCCACACAGTCAAGAAGTGTTTCCTTACATTCAGGGAGAACCTCCTGTGTGCCAGATTTTGCCCATTGTCTCTTGTCTTGGCACTGGACACCACTGAGAAGAGTCTGGCTCTGTCCTCTTTGTACCCTCCCTGCAGGTCTGTATACAAATTTATTAGATCCTTTTGAGTCTCCTTCAGGCTGAGCAGTCCCAGATCTCACAGCCTCCCCTCATAGCAGAGATGCTCCAGCCCCTTCATTATCTTTGTGGCCATTTGCTGGCCTCTTTCCAGTAAATCCATGTTGCCCTACACAAGAGGAAGCCCTGATGTGAGAGCTGTAGGACTGACATAACACAATTCTGATAGCTTAGAATAATAAAGCGTATAATTTTGCAAAATGAGGCTATACTGCATTGACTGAGAGCTATTAAATAGAAATGTGGAAAGAAGCCAGGTGAGTTATGTAAAGGTTGTTTAAAGGAACGTGTGTTTCTTTTGCAGAGCGGCAAAATTGCAAACTTTTAACATGGAATTTAGGATTCCCAAAACAGCTCCACCTGGTCCTGTCTTGTGGCTGTGCTGAGTGCCTACAAAACCAGGCAAATGCTGGCATGAGACTGGAGCAGAGCAGTAATGCTGGGTAGCCTATGGCCCTAGGCCCTGGAGATGGCATTGCAGACCATAGGAGAGTAAATGCTAATTAATAACAAATGATATCTCACATGACAAGTGCCTAAACAGAGAAGTATCTCTCCTTGTAGATCTTTGATCTCATGGAAATTATTTGGAAAGTTGTTTATTCACATTTGGACTACTCTGGTTCTGCACAGTCTGGCAGCTGTCTTATATTGAGACCATTAAAACTGAACTTGAGACATTTCCATTTGAATGATAAGGTACTCAAATTATTTACAAAACAGAGTAACTGACATAATCGTATCTAGATACTAACTAGATAACAAAGCAAACATTTTTATAAATTACAAAAAAAGATTATTTAGTGCAAAGGGAAATATGCATTTGAACCCTCATTTGTACAAGTTTTTTAAGGAAACAGGTCACAATTCTACATTTCAATTTCATTTAATATTAGGTTTGTGAGTTTTAACAGTTTGGAATGAATGTGTAAGTAATAACAAAATGTGTAATTCCTTTATTTCATATTACTGTTCCTTCTCAATTACCGGTGGGTGTTTGCTCCCTGAGATCCCTTTCAAGAGTATTCTACTCTATAATTACTAATCAGAGCAATGCAAAATTGTTTTCAGCTGCAATAATAAATTTGGCAGAGCAAGTTTTGCTAGAGGCCATAGATATCTTAAATTCAAGTTGTGTCTTGTTGATACTTGTGACAAACTCTATACTCCAATGTTATGTACTGTGCCTAGAGACTAACTGTATTTCATTCAGATTTTTTGTTTGTCTTTTTTGTTATTGATTCATTTTTTTCTCTAATACGTGCAACCTGTGTTTTACATTAAAGTGAATTTACATTCAGTTATAACTAAAGGACTTGTATTTGGCATGCACATTTCCATACTTCTCCTTTCCTTCAACCTTGCATTACTGAAATCAGTATATGGATTTAGATATCGCACCACTTCAGGACACTTTTCCCACTCTGGCCACTTGGTAGGTTGCATTATTGTACTGATACATCTCCAACTGAAAAAGCAGTTATATTATTGCTGTAGGAACATAGTACTGGATAGGAGTTGAATCCATCACTAGCAGAAGAAACTAGAGGCTATTGTCCATTTACATTGCAACCATGCCAATAGATTGCCAGTTTTGTCAGTGTGGGAGAAATCCCACCCTGCTGTATATGGCAGTCTTCCCTTCTAATTACATGCAGCGTTGTGTTTTGAAAAGTTGGATTTCTGCTGAATGCATCCCGTTGGAATATAAGATTGTCAGATCATAGAGAATTTTCTGGTACACCAGCATTATTCACAATCCACTACTGGACACTCATTTCCCAACATCTAGCCAGACAGATTGTGAACTCCCAGACCCAAGTTTTCTTGGTTCTTCAGCCCACAATGCCAAGCCTTGGGAGTACAAATCTGCCTTGAACTAGAAAGTGGTGCAAATTCCCTGAGCAGAATTTTACCAGGAAATTTTATGTCAAACCACTCTCTTGAAGAACTGCAAGATACCACTGTACATGCAAATCTGCAAAAAATTCCTCAATTTGTCTTCATGAACTTCTATAAAAAATAACAGCAGTGTGAGTAGATTTGCCTAAAATCTTCACTGCTATGATTTATGCATTGGATGCACAGATGCTGTGAGCATGGCATATATGCATCATTATAAGAAAACATATAGGAACTACTTGTACTGTAGAACTTTTGTACTATTGTCAATAATAATTTAATCAAGAGCTAATAGGTGCTTTTTTTTTACTTCTTGATATGGGCATTGTTATTTTTGAATAATGATCATTCCTTTATCCCATTCCTGAAGCAATGTTATGTGTTGGAAACCTCTTTTAAATGATGAAACAGGTACTAACTTACAATTCCTTCTGTGCTGTTGTCTTACAGACTGCCACTGATTCAGGTGCTAGTGAGAGTAAGGGTGCTGATGACTGTATTTTGGCTTCCAAAGAAGAAGAAGGAAGCAGATGTGCTGTCCCAGAGCCAGCTCAGTTGCTTCAAACATTCAAGGAATCAGCAGCAAAGCCAGAAGCTCCATCTCATCCTTTGGTGTTCTCTGACCCTTTGATGGGCTCCATCTCAGCCTCCTCCAGCAATCTGAGTTCCAGCCCTGATGACACAAGTAGTAATAACAGCAAAGATTCTGACTTTGCTATTGTCAGCCCACTGGACATCTAACTAAACTGACTTGGAGAAACTGGAAGGCCAGCTGGTACACCTCAGCTCGGCTTCCAGTGGTTCCACAGGCTGGACAGTTCTTTGGATTAGGAGGACAGAAAATAGATAAAGGTAACCCATTCAGCTGTCAAAAGACTAGGTTAAAAAAAAGTACAGTTTTTGTTGCAACTCTTCAAAATTAGTATACATCTTGTAATGACTGCCTTAAGTAAAAACCCAGTAAAACCTGGTTCTAATATACTGTTATTCTTAGTTACAGATCTGTCTTACTTAGGAGCTTTGTTATTATAGAACCGTTGCTTTCCCAAAACATAGAATAGGACGTGCTAGGTACCATAATGCATTAGGAAATGCATAGGCACTTGACATCAGACCTGAAGAGGCAAAGACAAGCTGGATTTAATATCATCCTTCCGCAAAATATGCTAGACTGGGTTTTTTGAAAAGGCAAGGGTACTGTTTCTTCAGAGATTGTGGCTAGAGAAGTAGAGAATGTAAATCAGAAATTAAAAGCGTCGTCCTGGCACTTGTTCTCAGCTGAGGAATCCTAGTTTCTTTGTTTTCATCCAACAGTAGCCTGAGGTGTGTTAAAGGCACAGGTTTGTGTAATAGTTCCTCAGCACTGTGTTCAAGTAGAATGTGTTACAAATTCCTTGAGAGCGGGGACCTATACAACAGAGCCTTATTTCCCTTTGCCTACTATTTTTCCCCTTGAGAGTTCTCAGCTCACCTCTTTCCCTCTTTGTATCTGTGTGCTTTTACTCCCCTGGCGTGAATTAATTTTGATTTTACTGAGATTACTACCATCAAAGAGTAGGGAAATTGCAACATTTCATAGTGTACTCCTGAGCCAGTTGATATAAAATTATTTTGAGTATAGTAACTTACCAGGGAAGGGTGCAAAGTGATATAAAATGTTCATGATTAAAAGCACTTTATGTCTCCTTGCTATCATCTTCTGTATGTTCTGTTTACATATATACCTGTATGATTTCCACATTACTAGTCAGAAAAGAATTACATACTGGTGGAGCAACATTAACCAACAGAAAGTTCTTAATTAACCCTAAAACTTGTTCTTCTGTGAAAAAGCATATTTCTTTCCCATCAAGTACATAGTGATTGCTATATTAGATATAACAGTTCTTTTCAAGCAGATAAGATGGGGCTTCTCTGTACTCACTGATCCCTATAAACTCTTCTGGAATGTGCAGAAAGAAGCTTCTAGTCAGAGGAATCCTGCTGCTCATGCAGGACCTGCACAATTAACAGCCAGAGGAAGCAGTGCTAGAAAACTACTCCATTTCTAACAACAGCACAAAATCTGAATTTTTTCCTTCCAAAATACTTATGAAGTGCACCACACAAGAGCATTGTAATTGCATGGCAAAGCTTCTGTTGGTATAGTCTTTTAAATGGTAGTTATTTTGCTGATCAGGCTGCAATTGTCAGTGTAGTTAAGTACAATATCCCAAAGATGAGGTGATGCAGTTTGCTGGTCTTAGATTTTGCAAGGTCTGTATCAGTGACTGACATTAAGAGATAGCTGTCGTGTAACTACATGGAAGCTGCCATATTCTTACACATTCAGAAGTCACTGTGTAGTTCTTCTGAGATTCTTTGTGCCTTGTAAAATGTTAAAATGCTGGAATGTTGTGAGCAGGCAAAGCATCACACGTCTCTGTGGCAGAGTGGTGTGAACGGTCAGATGACTTTGTTTAGATGGGAGACCTTAAAAGAGTAATATTTCAGATAGTTCATGGTTTTTTTTGTTTTTTTTTTTTTTTGGTTTAGTTTTAAGCTTCATAGAAAATCACTTTGGAAATAAACACGCATGCCTGTCTTCAGGTTTATTTTATTTCCCTGATTTTGCATGAATGCCGGGGGATTAGGTGCCTGTTGATTTTTTTAGGTCTTTCCAGCTTTTCTAGCCTTAACCCACTCAGTGAGGCTTGTGCCACACCACCAACAAAGGGGAATCTGTTCAACCAGTACTTGTGGAAAGAGGAAAGAAATATTCTGGGGACAGAGAGACAATTTTTATATTCTGTGATACATAAGCCTTCAGTGATTCCAGAACTTTGGCAGGGGAAAATGTTTTTACTTTTTTATTATTATTATTATTTTAAGAATCATTCTTTTCATTTCTGTTCTGGTTAGTTGTTTCAGGGATCACGTTGCTGTTTTCTTGAGCAGTCTCATTGCCATTGCAAGAGTGTGATTTGTACAGTTCTTTTATTTTTCTAAGTTAGTTGTATCTTCAATATTGCATATTTTAAAGTGGCGATGAAAGCATATACAGATTCTTGGAGTTTCTAACAAGTTTTTGCTAAGCAGTGAATACCACTGAGCTGAATGCCTGTCATGCCAAGGGATATAATAAGATCCTTAAAAGCAGAGAGATGATTATGCAAGTAAGGTTAGAGCGAGTTCGAGTAAATGAATCTGCTTTGGTTATACCACCTCCTTCCACTTCACAAATTTGCTGTCTCATACTTAACCATGGTACAGAGATAGTTAAAATTTCATAATTTCTTTAAGTCAGGTGGGCCTGTAAGTTAGACAGTATATCAAACCGTCACCCTGTCTTGCTATGTCTTAGGAACATACTGAGAAATAAATTGTCATTTAAAATACAAATTATTCCTTTTCCCCAGAAAAGACCTGCTCATAGTATTAATGGATACCAGTAACAAGATAGAAAAATGATATGCATTGAAAACTACCATGAATATCTAATATGGGATTAAGATGTGTATTGGAGACTGTTGTACTGTATCTTACATCTGTAATTTATGACTGTTTGAAGTCTTTTGCATGTCATATCAGTTGTATGTACTGCAGAGAGGCAGTATGATATTTTGAATGGGTATTCATTTAGTTGTGGAACTTTGTATCTTTATTCTGGAAGAACATCTAGCCCACTTTATTAAAGAAAGAATTAACTACTTTCCTGGGTTGTGCTTGTGCTGTTTTCACAAAAGGAAAAGCTTTTTTACTAGAGTATATGAAGTATGATTTCTCAAAATAAAGGTTATTAGAAACTTTAAAACTATTCCATTATCTATATAAGCAGATATGTTATTAATATTCTAATCAAATTTTATGTATTTGATCCAGGGAATCAAACTGTTCATCATTTATCTCACCCAAGTGGTGCAGAGCATTTCCTATTTTACCATATTTATTGTATCTGGCATTGCTGTACAAGATTTAAAGTGGTATAACCTTTCTGCTATTTCATTAGACGTTCCAGTTTCATCATCTCATCTCAGTCCCCATCTCAGTATCTGTGCAATACCTCTCTGAATCTCAATACTTTATTGCACATTCTTAAATGGTTCCCTTTATTCTGCCATGTGTTTTCCCCGTTAGAGGACACTGAAGCAGAATTTTAAAAGATTAAATTTCAGGTTTAATGTCTGTGGGACACTTGTGCCTGGCAGCTACAATGTCATCTGTTCTGGTATGCACACAGCAATCTTAACTTGAACAGATCTCCATGTGCTGGGTGTCAGCCCTTAAATAATACATTTGATTTTGTGCTGCATGTGTTGGTCTGGAATGAATGTCTGTAACGGTTTATTAGACTTGAAAAGGTGCAGTTTCGTAAAATAAACTTCATTTGGCTACAGAATAGCGATTACACTGTCTCATAATCTGTGCTGTTCTTTTAAGGGTGAGCCTATACAGTCTGCATTAGTATTTCCTGTGTCGCTAGACTCTCACTTCAGTAGCTGGCTAAATTTAGAGATGAAAGAGCATGAAAGAAGGTCATTGGAGAAACAGCAACTTGAAACGTGCTCACAGGCAACTTGTTTGCCTGCTGCTTGCAGTATCTTTAACCGCTAAAACAGTGTCAGAGGTATTAGGAGGGTTCTGCAAGGGGTGAAGTGTGTTACTCTGGAAACAGGAGACAAATAGCAAGGGATGAACTGTGAGGCTTTTAAACTGAATTCTTTGGGCAGGATCCGTCTTCTTCTCTGAATTCGTACAGAACTTTGAAAACTGTTGGAATCACAAACACTATCAAAATGGGGTTAATAATAGTACGCTTATCAATTCAGCAGGTTTTACTCTTTCAAACAGTAAGCCAGATGAAATCCAATAGTAATAGGTCAGCTGACAGCAGCAGGATCTCTTCAGAGAATAATTTGGTCCCACACTGCTGTACTAAGTGCAATTGAAGAGCATTACATAATTAAATGTAACAAAACAAAAAAGCAGAAAAGCGGGACAACAATGCTGCTGAATACAAAAGGCTGCATTTACCTCAAGGCATACATGAAGCATGGTAACTGCGTCCTACAGTGTGCTGCACATCTTTGTGTACCTTGTTGCCCTATGCCAGTTGAGTTGGTGCAAACTTGTCTTTGCTTCTAAGTTGCCAAGTTGATGCTTAGCTGCAGGATGAACTAAGACATATCAACTTCGTAGGGAAGACACCCCTTGCTATGAATGTAAGAATTTGATCCTTCAAATCCCACTGCTTTAACACTTCCGCTGCCTTTTGTGGTGATAACAAGAAAAGCTCTGCAAGCACTAACCGAGCTCTGCTGCTTAAGTTGTCACGTGCAGTTACAGAGCTTTGAGCTGAGAAAATTTTCACAGCTTTGCCTTTCACTGTAGGTTTCAGGGGCTGTGGTGAGATTAGATAGATAGTTATAAATTTTTAGCTAGTACAAAGAAGCACTCAGAAATGCTCTAAATTACCACGTCAGCCTTTTGGAATATAAATTGCTACATAGTTTTGAGGGAAAGAACAGTTGTCACAATATCTTGATCTTCTACCTGCTTCTTTAATTGAATCCAGGAGACAGGGAGAATATAGTAGCAGTTTCAGATCAGCATTAAATGTCTCTTTAAAATGAGAGAAAATATAAAGCGCATAGATACTAAAAGGCAGAGAGTCAAAGATGTCATATAGCTTGCTGGATAATGTGTAATCAGGAATATGCCATATTTTTATCCATGAGTTGCCTGGAACACATGGCAGAAAATGTACATAAATAAGAGCCTGTCCTTATAAACCCTTTTAAAAATATGATTGAAATATATTAAAATAATAAAAAAAAAAGGTTTTAATACATGAAAACCTTATTTGGGTTTGCAAAGATTAACAGAACTTGGTAAATATTCACTTGGTTTATAGAAGTGTTTTCTTTAAAGTCTGAATATTTTTGGTTCCACCATGTAGAATTCCCATTACCTCTGTCTCTGCTGTCTGAGTTGCTGCAGTGCTTTCACCCACACTCAGGTGTAATGCCCAGCCCACCAGCAGCCCACAGCAGGACTGAGTTAGGGTATGTCTTGATGGGAGTGCTCCCGATATTGTTTTCTCCAGTTATGGCCTTGCAGTCCCTATCTATGCTTTCTCTAAAGGTTTTTTAAAATCCTTATATTGTCCACAAGATTTCTGGCACCACACATGCATCACATATGCAGCACTGAGTCTCCAGCCTCCAGGTGGTAACACAGGACGTAGTATAAAGGAGTATGGGTAAGTGTCTGGTGCCATGATCAGCTTCTTTTGTTTCAGAACTGTGCTTCAGGACAATAACTTTCAAAATCTGGAGAAGATTAATTCCAGTATGATAGACAATGAATTGCACATGTTTACTAAGTTGTGGAGAAGTTGTGATGAGGGAACACCCCAATAGATCTTCTTTCTAAATGCCTTTTATTTTCATTTCCCACAGTCTAGTTTGTCTGGCAACTCTGTGATACCAGACATAACCCATAAAAGCTTGAGCTGTTTAATTTTCTGAATAAATGAGTTCTCAGTTGCTGTGATCAAAGTTAAATGTTCCTCATCTGAGGACTCCAATTCCCTCTGCCTGGAGCCCAGCCACCAGCCCAGCCAGGGCTTTCCTTCTTCCAGTGAAAATGTGCAATCTTACACAGATCTCACAATACTTGTACAGCAGGTGGTATCCATATTCACTCCATGTAATTGTCTTGTGGTAAGCTTTATTGTAAGTTTTACTAGACTACAAATATTCTTTTTTCTATCTACACTTTCTTACAAACAGGAAAAGAAAACAGAAGAAGAATATTGGCTTGACTCAGAAATGCTTTGCCTTTCTCTTTTCACATACTTCTCCTAGAATAACAACCTAGCTGAGGATTACCTTAAAAACAGCCAAGGTATATTACAACTAGCTATGAAGTAGACTTATGATCTATTTTGTCTTAAAATGCTGAAGAAATATATTGATTTCTTCAATTTTTTTTTTTCTCAGTAAGTGGAGTTGGTGTCAAGCATCGATATTACAAAACTATAATGGGGCATAGTGTCTATGTTCCTGCAGCCACTCTGCACTGGTGTGTGCCTTGTTATGTGGGGATAGGAGGGCTCTTCATTGTGCAAGGGCCACACAATTGCTAGCAAGGTTGGAGAGTCAAAGGGCAGAACTGGTTGCTGCCTTTTGTCTGTCTTTAAGTTTCACCATTAACACACACACAAAAAAAAAGGAAGGCAGTCGTTAACTTTGTTGGCATTGTAGTCACTACAATGTGCTTTTCTTACTGTTTTCTTTCTGTGGGATGCAAAGTTTACATTATAGAGCTGCTTAAGAAGAAAGAAAAATCTTTTTCACATGTTGGCATTTTTGCTGTATGTGAAAATAAAAAAGAAAAGTTTTGTTAAGAAATGTTTGTGTAAGTCTTCAGAAAGACCTCATCAGCTTCTCTCCTCCTCCATCTCCGTATCAGTTATGTTGAAATAAGTGAAAGAGAGGAAGAGAGAGAGAAATAGCAGCTTTAAAATGCTTGTGGTGTAAGTGTTGTTCTTTTCAGATGGCGGGATTGGTGTGTTCAGTACTTCACACTGAGTGAAACACCTATGTCTACTAGGACAGCTGGAGAGAGGCAAAGTGCCTACAGTTCTTCAACCACATCAGCACAGGACTGTGTATTTTTTCAGAACCTGTCTAGTTACAGCTGGCCTCACCAGGTAAGTTTATATGATGAATATGGCTTGGACAGATTTTTTTTTTTAAGAATGAAAATCAGAACATGCTCTTGTTTATAAAGAATGGTGTTGTCTTCAGAAATACTTGTTTTTAGTACACATTTAGTGATGCTCCTCTATGCTGTGATGTTTGTTTTCTTTCCCTGACATTCCCTACCAGCACAACCTGCATACCCATCTGATCCTCTCACATCTTCACATAAATGTTTGTGGACTTTCAGTTGTAAATTGTTTGGGGAAAACTGCAACAAAGGATATGAGAAAGATACATAGCAGTAAGAAGAACCTTGCCATCAAAATCAGAAACCAAGAGCCTCACTTCAAGACCCCTTAAGCACAGGCAAGCATCCCCAAATCCTCTCATTTTAAAAAACAATAGGGGGAGCCTATCTTTGCTAAGTGATGAAATTGCCACCAGGAGGTTGGACCTGGCTGTGTGACATGGTGGGAACTGATCCAAGTGAGATCAGACGGTGGGCAGCCTTCATGCTCACTGCCATTTTGTGATAGGGAAGGTCCCTTCTCCCATCCAGAGAAGTAAAGAATGGTTCATAAATGAAGTCAAAGGTTGTTTTTTGTAAATGTTCATATGTATGTCTATAAGGCAGAGGATGCTGCACTAATATCAAAATTATTGGTCCTATGGCTGGCATTCACAGTATTTCAAGTGCAAGAGAGTGTTGGCTTAATCAGAGGTTTTCATCAATCTGCAGGACACTCTCGAGCTTGACATCCTAAATCCATGGAGCCAGCAGAGCTGCCTGCCTGGGCCACGTTGCCACAGATGTGGAGCATCACTTCCTCTGGCCCCAGCGGTCACATCAGTGCATTCAGATTGAGGTATGTTCCTCCTGGACCTGGTTTCTGTATGCAACAATCCTAGCTGCTTCAAAATAACACTGCCTTAGCACCTGTTGATCCTGTGTGTTGCTCTGACTTAGGGCACTTGGATGAAAATACGTGTCTTTGCCCCATCATGGGTCACTGCTCCTTGCAGCTGCCACTCAGTTCTGTCTGCACTTTTGATTTGTGAGTCAGAAGGCTTGTATATGAAACAGAGGCATCAGTATGTGTTAAAACTGTTTCATGCCTCCTCTGAGAGTTGCTTGGCACAGATGCTCCCTGTCGGATCTCACCTCAGCTGTTAGCAGTGTTAAATCATGTAGCAAAACCCAGCAAGGCTGGTGGCAGCCACATTGGTGACTTCTTGGAAGTCAGTGCCTCAGTTCAGGCAGGGTGTGTAGCAGAAGGACTGCAAGCCCTGGGGTCTGACAAACACTTGGGCTTGGTATCAGCAGGGCTGCTAAGGAGGCTGAGGTGCAGAGCCAGCACACACCCAGCCTGGAGCAGCTGCTGGGGATTGCTAGGGGATTGATGCTGTGCCTCCTGTTGGGTGAGGAACATCACTTTTAAGGGGCTGCTGTCATGGTAATGGCAAGTTTATACAGGATTTCAGAGGGAGATGGCACTGGGCTTCCTCCATGTCAATGCCAGTTAATTTTCATGAGTGCAAATATTTTGCAGTCAGACTGGGCAGAGGGGAAATTTTCCATTCTGGCTGCAATCGGCTTCTTGCTGATCACCTTCATGGAGTTGTTCAGTAGACTTGATCTCTGAAAGACCTTTATGCCTTTTATTCTCTCTCTGTTCTTCACTCTGTCTGAGCCAGAATGTGTATTCCATTATGAAATATCTTCTACAGAAAGGCAGTGGGACCGTGTGCTCCGCCCTGCAGCCTGGAAATGCCTGAAACATGGACAAATCACTGCTGCTTCAGAGCGAGGTGACCTGAATCAACCGTAAAACAGACCTTGAGATACGAGATTGTGGAAAGGGGAAAGACTTTGTATCAGTTCGTAGCCACTGCTGACTTCTGTGTTTTGAGCAGATTTTCATCAGTTGATAAGTGTTTAAACACAAAGCTATCTGATTAGACTGTTGTTATGAAGTCTGGGCTTTAACACCATAATTACTGTTGCAGTCAGAGTGTTCCTGAATTTCCTTCTGTTACTTTTCTTATCACCTACAGAAAGTGGCAAAGAAATTTCTCTGAAGCTGTGTGTGCAATAGTTGTTATAGGAGGATAACTTTAGGGACGGTTGGTAGCTAGAACACATCTTCTGTTTTTAAAACAACATTTATATTCTAAAAAAAAGTTGCATAGTGACTTGTGATTCTGTGACCTGAGGTTGTTTTTCTAAAGAAAAGGACGTGGGAGGGAAAAAGAGAAACTAACTGTACCACGATAATTAAGGGAGAGTGTGAGAGCAATGTGAAGACTGTTGATTCCAGTTACCTCAAAATAGATTTACAAGCAGATCAAAGAACAAATTTATGTGCACATGAATAACAAATGCATTAGTCACATTAGGGTTTAATGAAATGTTTGTGAAATAGCAGCTTTATAGCACTACCCCTTCAAGAGTAATTCACTAAGGTAGAGCTGATGGCACATTCTTGTTTTTCTTTGCCCAGTGTATAAGCTGTGCAGGAAGGGCAATGAAGATAGGATGACCATTATTGCTTTAGGATTAGCTACCAGTTGGAGGGAGATGTTAGAAGTTCTGTGGTACTGGTGCTTTGCCATATGCTACTTTACCTGCAGTAAACCTATAGAGACCATTAAAATCAACTGTAGAGCCTTCACTGAGCTCAGAGTTTCAGACTGTTCTTGGTAGGAACAGTGAAAGGAATGAGGGTTGACCAGGGCATTTGGTTCATGAGAAGGAGGCTGCCAAACAGTTACTGTTTAATCTCCTAAATGCAAAGCAAAGCAAAGCGCTGCCTCTTCTGCCCCACTTTGGACATTTATTCATGTTGTTTGTCTTCCTTAAATGAGCTGTGACAGGAATCTGTGATTCTCCAAGGACAAACACTGCACATTCTGGTATAGTATGAATGGGCATGATGGAAACAGGGAACATGCTGTACTCCCATCCCAGCTCTGTCAAGGTCTACCAGCTCCCTTGAAGTCATTCTGGGAGCCAAGGAATCAAACACTACACTGCCACTGGAGAGGAGACCAGTGCGGAAACTCGATCAGCCAGCCTGGTCAGTCTTGATGGGCAGCCAATGGGTAGAGCTGCACTGAGGAAGAGCAGGATCTGTTTGCTCCTAGGTTTGGTTGTGACCATGTATAGTCCTCACAGGAAGGGCAGGCTGATGGTGAGGTGCTGTCATGGGACCAGACAGAGCTGGCATATGAATGGATCAGGTGCCTAAATATCATTGTAATGCATATTTGGATTTAACAGGAGTCATGCTTTGTTGCTCTGAAAGTAATTCTGGCAGCTCTGAACATCTGGTCATTGTTTTTTCTGTATGCCATTTCTGAGCTCAGGAAGGTGGCATTATATCTTTTCTCTAGTATTGCATAAGAAATATAAGAAAAATGGTATCCTCTGCTGCTGAGGTAATGGGAAGAGCCTGCTTTACTTCTTCTTGGTAGCTGGGGTGGGTGTATTGATTCTGGCTTTTCTGATGACTATAAACTTAGAAATGAAAGAAAATGAGTTTTCTACGGAAATAGTGTATAAAGGCACTATACATATATCATTAGTGTCATATACTTGCCAGGCTCTTACATCAGCTCTGCAAAGTAAGCTGCAATGGCTTGAATGCTGACAAAATCCCTGCTACTCTCTGCTTTTGTTATTTACAGAATTCAAAATTAAAGTCATATTTGAACCACATCCTCTATCAAAGGTGCAAGCAATAGAAGTAATTGGATGAGCCTATGTTTGCTACATATAAATAAAGTTTCTGCCATGATAGATCATTCTGTGACAGCAATAACTCTCTAGGCATAGAAATATTGACTGTTGGAGGCATGACTACCTCTGAATTATCTCTTGCCTACGTGTAATAATGCAGAGAACGTACACAGTGCCCATTGTTTGCCAGTGACTGGAAATGTAATTCATGCTGTAGGTTACCTTCATGGTTTTCAACAATGAAGACTGGACTTTAATAAGGGCTTTATGCATTCATTAAAGAATAAATCCAGCCCAGACAAAAAAGGGTGTTGGGTGCGTCAGCCTCTGCACTGTTACGTTCCAATTTAGCCAATATCGTGTAGTGCAATCTCTCTGCAGCATGAGAGAATGAAAGAATTTAGAGCAGGTTCCTTCTCAGAGTCTGTTAGAGAACCTCAAGAAAACATAGCTCAAAATCTCTGCAATTCAGCAAAAAAGAAGTAATTTTGTATTTATATGTGGTTCATTATTTCGGTGATTTTTTACTTCTGTGTAAAAGTGCTGAATTTTACTTGAACGCATTAGTTTATTTACTTTTCTAGACAATATTTTTTGCAGAAAAAAAGATGTGTGGTAGAAGTCTGTGCAGTATGCTTCAGTATTTAAAGCTGGGAACAAAAATTTGTCATTTTAGAAAATCTGAGAAAGAATATATATGAAATCTAGCATATGGAATGTCTTCATGCCATCTCCCTTCACTTGGAAAGCTCTAACAGTAACAGAGAACCCAGTATCTCTGGGGACTGTAAGCAAGCCTTATGCAACGATGAAGGATTTTTGGGTAAAGACAACCCATCCAAGATCAAAAAACAGCCTACTCCCAGTTGGATTGAGAGACTTTGGCAGTTGCTATATTTTAACTTGTTCCCCTTGTATGCAAAGAAAACCCCACTTTTAGTGAGCTTGCAATGTTTATATGATCTTAAGTAAGATATTAGCATCATGTTATTTGACAGACATCATAATCACGAGGAGAACAGTACCTTGGGCTATTGACTAATTTTAAATGCAAATGCCTCGGTGTGTGTTTGATCCAGTAAGATTTTTAGGATGTGGAGTACCTACTGCCAGATGTCTAATATGGTCAAACTGGTCTTTTACTACACTTTTACCTTGCCAATCATAATGTTATAACTGGCTATTTATCCTTTCGTATCTGAAAGGTACAACATCCCAAATGGACCTACCAATTTCCATTTTATTTGTCTTCTCATAGCTAAAGCCAGAACTCAGCATAGAGCACAAGTATTATTTTCTTGGTCCCACTTATTTTGGGGAAGGCAAAAAATGAGAGGGTTTTGGGGAAGGTGAGGCATGAGAGGACTCCCTTTATGATGATGAAGGTTCTTGCCAGCATTGCTAGCATTGTTCTTACAGCAGAGAGAGCTCTGCACAAAAGCATTCTTTAAGGCATTCCCTGAAAACCTGTTCTGGAGCAGAGAACTACATAAATGGGACAACAATTTACATGCCATTTTCCCCAGTTCTTTTATTCTCACTTTCCGTTTGTTTACTGCTGTTGTGTTTCTTACAAAAAGACCAATTTTAGTACTAATGGTAGAAAGCCTTCCCTTTTTGGATAGTATTACAAACTATTAGATGAGGGCACACGTATTAGATGAGGGTGCTTTTATCAGAGGAAACATCACCAACTGAGAATGTCCTTGATGATATACTATCAAATGTGTCCTTCAGGAAGCAGGGAGATGTTGTCCTTGCTTGTTATCATTCTGTTTTTCATGTAAGGCTCAGCCTGTTGGTTGGGGTAAATAAGGGTACACCAAGATCACCGCTGAAGGTTACTACAAGATTAAATAGCAGGTAGCTCATGTTTTTGGTGTACAAAGTTTCAGTTCCTTAATAGAGTGCCAAGTCTTTTCACTTACGCTTAGGTGCTTCTCCGGTACTTGGATACAATGTGTGTTTCTCTAGGAAAGATTTCTTAAGTATCTTTATGCTTTGATTGTAAATTCTACACGCTGAATAATGTCTGTTGACCAGGAGTTTCAAGTAAAAACTGTGAAAACACAAAAAAAATACTTGTTCCTTTTCATAGAAAAGCTTTTTCGTTCATTAAAATAATTTGTTAGAAGATCCATTTCAGCTAGGAGACGTCCGGAAATTAGAGCACTGAGCTGTAGACTTTACATCCATTTTTTTCATTCATTACCATCAGGGGAAAATAATAGAATCTATGCTTTACTGTCTTTCCACAGATCATAAGCTCAAGCAGAAGGGCCATCTCTTGCTTTGTTGCATTAAGAATGTCACCATTCATGTGCAGCCTGAACCTTGCATTGATGTTTGAATTCTTACGGCTTTACTTCCAAAGAATCACACAGAATCACAGAATTGTAGGGGTTGGAAGGGATCTCTAGAGATCCCTGAGTCCAACCCCCTGCCAAAGCAGCTCCCTAGCCCAGGTGGCACAGGTAGGCGTCCAGGTGGGTCTGGAATGTCTCCAGAGAAGGAGACTCCACCACCTCTCTGTGCAGCCTGTGCCAGTGCTCCGTCACTGCACTGTGAAGAAGTTCTCATGCACATTTGTGCAGAACTTCCTATGCTTCAGTTTGTGGCCATTTCCTCATGTCCTGTCGCCACACACTGCTGAGAAGAGCCTCGTCCCTTTGCCTCCCACTCCTTAGATATTTAAAGACATGAATCAGATCCCCTCTGTGTCTTCGGTTGTCCAGGTTGACCCAGGTCTCTCAGCCTTTCCTCATAAGGGAGGTGCTCCACACAGAAGTCCTGATTTACGACTGTGTGTGACTCAGGGTCCCAGATGCCTGGGGCAGCCATGGTGTATGGGTTCCCACACAGCAGCCATGTCTCACCCCAAAGCTCAATGAAAGATGCTCCGTTAATGGGTAACTCTGGCTCTGGATTTCTTCTTTCCTAATGTTGCAGCTGCATCAATGTAACTCATTTTTTTTTAGATCCTTCATAAATCTCACATAGTATATTGATAAATAAGGATCCTCTAGGCTCTTCTCATCTCTCTGATGTGCACAAGCCAAGGAACTGTGCATTTCACCACCCCTGTATTGCATTCATTGCAGCACTGGTGCAGGAACTGCACTGCTGGTGCTCCTTTTCGCAACAAAGGAGCCAGATGTGGCAGAGAGGAAACAGCCCTCCTGTCGGCATGGTTACCTCATTCTCCACCCTTCTGAAAAGGAAACGAACTTCTAAGACTTTTCCAAAATGCAGTGCTGGGATAGTTCACAATTTCCACCTTGGCATGTGTTTCCAGACGGCTCCCAAGTGATCACCACTAAAGACTTCCAAGTGTTCTTTTTTTACATTTAATGTTACGGGAATAATATTAATAGGGTTTCAGTTTTTGTTTGCTCATTAAGCAGCCAGCAGGAGCTCACTTAATAGAGCACAAACTCACAGTTATTACATTATCACTTAATTATTCGGCACTGACATCACTGCTTCTTCACAGCAGGCACCAGCTCGGAAAGGGGTGGGCTTCCCCTCGGGTAGCAGGATCATCTGGAGGCAGCACTGGGGAGGGCCGGTCCTGCTATAAGGCATACAGCCCTCAGAAACGGCCCTCAGCACAGAGCTTGAGCCACGGGAAGTAATTGTGAAATAGGGCAGCTACAGGGAAGAGTAATCAGGGAAAAGCAGTGGTAAAAATGTCACATTGCTGTACAACTGCGCTCGACGAGATATTTTTAGGTTGTGTAACAAATAGAGAGGAAGGGAGGGATGGGGGTTTTTGCAGCGGCAAAAAAATTGTTCAGGTGAATTTCCTGAAATCTCAACTATTTTGTTGATCCACAAGTAAAACCCCATCAAGCTGCTGCATTTCAATGAGCCTGTTTCTAGTGTGGGCTTCTGCAGAGCTCTTGGGGAGTGAGCAGCTTCTGAAGCCTATTCCAAACAAAAAACTACACAACAGGTAGGTAACACAGGCCAGGCTACCCCATCTCTGCGAGTAAGTAATACTACAGGAGAATGCTGTTTTCTAAGCAAATCCTTAAGGTTTTATTATTGCAGTGCAGCTTTAATTTCTCTGTTGTCAAACAGCAGAAATAATGTGGTCCAGAGGCCATGAAGTGTAGGAACTGACCAGAGTCCCTTTGTGTTAAGTACCTACCAACAACTGTGCTGGCAAAGCCAGATGTTGCTCCAGTGGTGGCACTGAGGTCCTCAAGAATTACTGTGGTTCAACAGCATTCAGCTCTGCAGAATATGTTCTCTTGGTGTTTTCTAATGGGAAAGGGAAAATCTCTTTGAGTAGATTAGTCCTTTATGGATGTGGCTGGCAGACTCAGGTTACTCAGCAGCACAACTGCAGCTAAGTGATGGCTTTTAGTGTAAGGGAACAACTCTTGCAGAAAGTCCTGAACGTGGACTTGTCAGGCATCTTAGCACGTCAGTGTTAAGAATACATCAAGACTGGGGAATTTGTACTCTCCATGGCAAGAAGGAGACCTGTGAAGTCTCTGGCTACAGCTTTACAGGCTACATTTGTTGCTGAGACAATGGCATTTAGAGGTGATTTTAAAGTGTGATGTGCAAAGGGAAAAACAGCTTTGTTCCATTAACGTTATCAAGGTGCCCCACACTAGCTTTCTTTACAGGGATGGCTCTGCTGAAGTTTAACCTAGACATCTGGCTTTTGGATGTAAGCCCTGGGAGTAGCTGGATTCAGGAGCAAGAAACAACACTTTAAAACTGGAATTCACAGTGTTATTGTATTCAGTCCTTGGGGACTTAAGGCATTCTGTAGCACCAGTATCTCTCTATCACCAAATGTCTTCATTTTCTGCCCTTTTTTTCTTTTTTTAATTAATATAAATTTCTCCAGCCACATAGGAACACATTATCTTAATTCAGTTATTCAATAAACCATTTCTGGCTTTCTGTCTACAGTTTTGTTCCAGTGGGGGAAAAAAAAATAAAAAAACCATAGCTAAGGATGGTAATGACCTGTACTAGCAGCTGGCATGAAGGCAGACCTATTTTTGAGAAAAGGAGGAGGCAGCTGATAAACCCAAGACATACTTGGGCAGTCCCCAGTGCCAGCTGCCCATCACTTTGAGAGGGCCACAGAAATATAGCAGTGTGCAAATAAGCTTCTGCAAGGAGGCCAGCTTTCTCCAACAACAGATAGAGCTGTGCCATAGCAGGTTGCAGACAGAGGCTGTGCCTGCCTGCAGGAGGACAGGACAAAGCCTATTCTGGGTTGTTTGCTTCCTCTACAGGTACTAGTGGAGATTGAGTCAGATCTTGTGTCACTCGGGGAAACTTGCTGTGCTGTGCAGCTGTCCCTGCTGCTGCTCTTTTTGTGGTGGGGATAGCTGAGCTCTATGTGAAGGGGAATTCCAGAGCCTGCAGCCATTGGGAGACTCAGCCAGTAGGTTTGCTACCACCCGTCCAAGTGCTTCTGTTTATGCCATAAAGAGATTGTTATTTGCCCATAGTTTTCACAGGAGAAGGGCTGTTAAGTGGTACATGCCAAAATCGGTGCCAAAGCATACAGAATCATAGAATTATAGGGGTTGGAAGGGATCTCTAGAGATTATCAAGTCCAGCTCCCTGCCAAAGCAGCTCCCTAGCCCAGGTTGCACAGGTAGGCATCCAGGTGGGTCTGGAACATCTCCAGAGAAGGAGACTCCACCACCTCTCCGGGCAGAGATGCATTGTTAGGTTTTTGTCATTTCCATCTATGTGAATATTTCTTTTTTTTTTTTCCTTTTTGCAGCTGCAAGTTCAGAAGTTAATGTGCGTTATCTGTGGATGGGGAAAACCACTAAGGAGAGAACAATCTTTAATAATGAAAGTGCAGCAGAGATACCAGCAGTGGTATTTTTCTGACTTTTAACTTTCCCACACTGTTGAGAATCTGTCCCCTCCGTGTTTTGTGTTTATATTTTGTACCATCACTTTGCCTCTCACCTAAAAACTGCACCTGTTGCATTCTTTGTTCATTGTGCTCTGATACCAGTCCAAACTGTGACTGGTGGTCTCTTGTCAGCTGTGGTTAGTGTTTCCTAAAAGTGCATTAGCCCAAACTATTTTCTGCATTATTTCACCACACGGAGATGAGACAATTAACAGTTAGTGGATTGCAAACTACCTCTGAACTGCTCTGCTTTGGGAATTCATCTGCTGCCTTAACTCAGTGTGAAGAAAGACATGTCTTCACTGCCTACACATGTGCAAAGATGGCTAATTGAGCTCTTGTTGTCTCTGCTGCAAATGAGACTTCTGCATTCAGGAGGTGTAGTCTCAAGGGCACTGTTAATCATCCTGAAGC
>VXAB01011852.1:481219-600940 GCA_013399175.1 Odontophorus gujanensis
CCCAAGACATACTTGGGCAGTCCCCAGTGCCAGCTGCCCATCACTTTGAGAGGGCCACAGAAATATAGCAGTGTGCAAATAAGCTTCTGCAAGGAGGCCAGCTTTCTCCAACAACAGATAGAGCTGTGCCACAGCAGGTTGCAGACAGAGGCTGTGCCTGCCTGCAGGAGGACAGGACAAAGCCTATTCTGGGTTGTTTGCTTCCTCTACAGGTACTAGTGGAGATTGAGTCAGATCTTGTGTCACTCGGGGAAACTTGCTGTGCTGTGCAGCTGTCCCTGCTGCTGCTCTTTTTGTGGTGGGGATAGCTGAGCTCTATGTGAAGGGGAATTCCAGAGCCTGCAGCCATTGGGAGACTCAGCCAGTAGGTTTGCTACCACCCGTCCAAGTGCTTCTGTTTATGCCATAAAGAGATTGTTATTTGCCCATAGTTTTCACAGGAGAAGGGCTGTTAAGTGGTACATGCCAAAATCGGTGCCAAAGCATACAGAATCATAGAATTATAGGGGTTGGAAGGGATCTCTAGAGATTATCAAGTCCAGCTCCCTGCCAAAGCAGCTCCCTAGCCCAGGTTGCACAGGTAGGCATCCAGGTGGGTCTGGAACATCTCCAGAGAAGGAGACTCCACCACCTCTCCGGGCAGAGATGCATTGTTAGGTTTTTGTCATTTCCATCTATGTGAATATTACTTTTTTTTTTTTCCTTTTTGCAGCTGCAAGTTCAGAAGTTAATGTGCGTTATCTGTGGATGGGGAAAACCACTAAGGAGAGAACAATCTTTAATAATGAAAGTGCAGCAGAGATACCAGCAGTGGTATTTTTCTGACTTTTAACTTTCCCACACTGTTGAGAATCTGTCCCCTCCGTGTTTTGTGTTTATATTTTGTACCATCACTTTGCCTCTCACCTAAAAACTGCACCTGTTGCATTCTTTGTTCATTGTGCTCTGATACCAGTCCAAACTGTGACTGGTGGTCTCTTGTCAGCTGTGGTTAGTGTTTCCTAAAAGTGCATTAGCCCAAACTATTTTCTGCATTATTTCACCACACGGAGATGAGACAATTAACAGTTAGTGGATTGCAAACTACCTCTGAACTGCTCTGCTTTGGGAATTCATCTGCTGCCTTAACTCAGTGTGAAGAAAGACATGTCTTCACTGCCTACACATGTGCAAAGATGGCTAATTGAGCTCTTGTTGTCTCTGCTGCAAATGAGACTTCTGCATTCAGGAGGTGTAGTCTCAAGGGCACTGTTAATCATCCTGAAGCCTCTCATTTGCCACAAGTCCAAAGTATGGTAGATGGATCTAGAGACTGAGAAGTGAAAACAGTCTATCTGACAGACATGCCTACGGCCAATAAATAAAGGAGGGAGATCATCTTGCATTCTGTAAACTTACTGTTAGCACTAGTGAATGCTTAGAGCCTAAAAGAGCTAGAGAATGCAGCTGCCTAAAATGCACAAATAGCAGCACTTTCCCTCACAGAGAGGTGCTGCCCCCTAAAATCCCGCAGTGATTTGAAGCAGGGACCTTCAGAAAGCTGCCCTCCTCCCCTGCAGCACGAGGAGGTGCAGCCTCACTCTGATCCACTTGCAGCTCCTCTCTACTTTGTTCCTCTAATTTATTCCTTCCAGGCCAGGGCTAACAAGGGGGTATTAATTACCTGCTGACTGCTTTATTAATCTTCAATGACCTGCTGGGCCGCTGGAGCCCCATCCCCCAGCTGCAGAGAAGTGACAGCAGTGCTGTGGGTGCCTCAGACCATGTCCGCTCTCACACCTGAGTGCAGCCATCTGTACTGCCCTTGATCTAACACACATGAAGTATAAAATTAACGTGATAAGACAGCCGGGGGCAGGTTAATTGGAAGCTGCAGACGGGCTTTTTCTTCTCCTTTTCTTTTATTCTACTGTTGTCTTAACAAGATTCTTTAAAAGGTTTTTATCTGCCTGCTGCATGATGCTGCTGCTCACCAGAGCTGCTGCTGCTCTTGCAGAAAGCTAACATGCTTCTGCAGGGTATTTAATTTTGATACAGCGACCTCATGCATGGCAGGTCACAGAGCTGTTAGTAGCAGGAGTTAGTGCACTGTGGTTCCTGGCCTCTGGGCTTCAAGAGAGACGGCACTGAATCCCACAGGAAATGTAGGAGCTGCTTTTCAATCAGGCATGGATAGAGTGGGGCAGTGAGGACCTGCTGACAGGCTGCTACTCCCCTTCCAACAGACACGGGAGACAAATGCAAGCCTCTTCCTTCATTCCTCTCCACACACAAACAAGCCTCCCAATCCACTCACAAAGGGCTGGTACTGATGAAAATTATTACACTAAGAAGGAGTAATATTGTTCTGCAAACCCAAGTATTCTCCATGACCCTATCCTAGGGCCACCATTCCCAAAAAGCGCAGTCTACCTCTACACAAGATAAAGATGTGAGCCCTTCTATAGCCCAAATGTCTCTGGCTGTAAGGTTATCCCAAGCAAGGTTATTGCCATGGTTGCCTGATCTCTCACTGTCAAAGCCCAGCATGCTGTTTANAGGTGCAGCCTCACTCTGATCCACTTGCAGCTCCTCTCTACTTTGTTCCTCTAATTTATTCCTTCCAGGCCAGGGCTAACAAGGGGGTATTAATTACCTGCTGACTGCTTTATTAATCTTCAATGACCTGCTGGGCCGCTGGAGCCCCATCCCCCAGCTGCAGAGAAGTGACAGCAGTGCTGTGGGTGCCTCAGACCATGTCCGCTCTCACACCTGAGTGCAGCCATCTGTACTGCCCTTGATCTAACACACATGAAGTATAAAATTAACGTGATAAGACAGCCGGGGGCAGGTTAATTGGAAGCTGCAGACGGGCTTTTTCTTCTCCTTTTCTTTTATTCTACTGTTGTCTTAACAAGATTCTTTAAAAGGTTTTTATCTGCCTGCTGCATGATGCTGCTGCTCACCAGAGCTGCTGCTGCTCTTGCAGAAAGCTAACATGCTTCTGCAGGGTATTTAATTTTGATACAGCGACCTCATGCATGGCAGGTCACAGAGCTGTTAGTAGCAGGAGTTAGTGCACTGTGGTTCCTGGCCTCTGGGCTTCAAGAGAGACGGCACTGAATCCCACAGGAAATGTAGGAGCTGCTTTTCAATCAGGCATGGATAGAGTGGGGCAGTGAGGACCTGCTGACAGGCTGCTACTCCCCTTCCAACAGACACGGGAGACAAATGCAAGCCTCTTCCTTCATTCCTCTCCACACACAAACAAGCCTCCCAATCCACTCACAAAGGGCTGGTACTGATGAAAATTATTACACTAAGAAGGAGTAATATTGTTCTGCAAACCCAAGTATTCTCCATGACCCTATCCTAGGGCCACCATTCCCAAAAAGCGCAGTCTACCTCTACACAAGATAAAGATGTGAGCCCTTCTATAGCCCAAATGTCTCTGGCTGTAAGGTTATCCCAAGCAAGGTTATTGCCATGGTTGCCTGATCTCTCACTGTCAAAGCCCAGCATGCTGTTTATCATTTCTCCTTGCAGGTCAGCCTGATACTGTTTGCAAGAACACTGGTGTTTCTCCAGGAATTCTGGACTTAAGCAATGCTCAAGGGTCGGCTACCTTCTGGTGGCTTATGAGAAGTTCCAGCCACAGAAAACACACAAGTTTCATTCAGGTATATTGAACTTGAAAAAAGAACACAGCAGAAATTGCATGCTACAGCTGACTGTAGATGGGAAGGTAAAAGTGCAAAGAGTTTGTAGTACTTTTAAGGGTTTATCCAGCCTAATTATCAGGTTTTTTTATGGAGTTTTTCCTTCTTGAACAATCCTCCCAAAATGCAGTTAGTAAAGTTCATCAAGTGTGCCATCAGCTTAGGAGAAAGCAAATTTGAAACAAGTGATAAATGCTTCCCCTGCTGGCTAGAGTTGCAGGCCATGTGTGCCTAACCTGCTGTATCAATTAGAGACAGTAGAAAGGCACTTGCATTCTATTCATAAATTATCTGTGGACATGTAAGATGGTTTCATGTAAGTCCTCTTCATACACAGTTGGCTGAATTAACCCTAATTCTCTAATCTTGTCCACACCAGCATGTTTTTCTTCACTGAAAAGCAGCAGTTTAATAAGAGCTCTGAGTATCTCAGCAGATAGGTTAGTTTTAAATACTGGGACAGAGAATGTACAGTTTCATTTTCAGCAGGATCTCCCTTCCAGCAAGGTTGGTATACAAGGGTGTGATAATTCCATGATGACTCTTCCTTTCTTCCTTTCATTCTGATATCCACATCTTAGTTTTTATGAAGATGGGCTTGCATGTGGTCGACATGGCTGTTTCTTCCTGGAATAGGCTTCTGAACAGGAAGATAAAAAAGAAGTTAGGATGTATAGAAGTGCAGTATGAGGCTGTTTTCTGAACATACCCTCTCCCACTCCACCCATAAACCCTAAATTACTGATTTTCCTCAGCCACAAGGCATGGAGAAAAAAAAAAAAGAAAAGATCAAGGTATTTTAGGTAGGAAGCTTCAAGGAAACAGACTAAAAAGGGAATGAATAACTCAGTCAACTCTTATTTGAGCAACGTTGGTACAGTTCTTTGAGTGCCTCCTCACGACTTTGCTGAGGAATTTTTCATACCGTTCTGTAAGATTAAAGCTAACCTGCACAGCTTTAAATCTCCAGTTTCATGGATGCCATATGCTATCATTCTTGAAACATATAAAAAAAGAGAGCTGATTAGGGAGCCACGTTGAAGACATGACTTTACTGAGTCATCCAGTTTTGAAGAGACATAAAATTGTTACTTGTTCCTGGGCATTTCTCCTAAAAGGGTGAGTGAACTGATTAGGTTGAACCTGTCATTGCCTCTTTATCGTCCACTGAACAAGCCACTGCCTCTAGCAAGAAGGCAAAGCAGAAATGCTGCAGGCAGCTATTTTAACTGCGCTTTACTGAAGAAATTATGCAGGATTTGTCTGGCATTGAATCACTGGCTTGTGTAAACACCAGATGTAAGTGAAATACAATGTCTTAACTAGAATGCTGTGTTTGGGCCAATAAAAGTAATATATTATTATAGACAATGCTCCTGGTAGCTTTATTTGGGCTATTTACCAGCAGCATCTTCTGCCTCCCTGGGCCATGCCAGGGGCTGCTCTGACCCCCTGGCTCTGCAGGTTCAGTGCCAGGAAAGGCTGCAGCTGAGGTACATATGAATGTCCTGCTCCTGTGCTGTGCTCTGACACAGTATTCTTTGGTGTCTGCGTAGATCAAATCTTGCTGTCTGATGTAGCCTCCTACTTCTCTTCTCTGTGCTGGTCTATCTGTCCTTGCAGGGTGTGCACTGGCTCCAGACTTCTCAGGGAGCAGCACAGGCAAGGTCTTATTCCATCAAAGGGATTGCGAACCCATGCCTGCTGGGTGAATATGGAGGAAAAGAGGCATCCCACAAGGAGGGATACAGTCTGTAGGGTCACTGACTTTTATTCTGTTGTGAAAGCCTGCAAGCAGGACAGAAAGATGCTGTCTCAGGCTCTGGCTTCATGACCCCATCTTTTCCCAACTGCTACTGTTCTCAGTGCTGGCAAAGGCCACAGGCTGCATACCCAGGTGAGTGCAGTGCTGTGCCATAGTGGCCATCAGAGCTGGAGGAAGGTACACCCCTCCTGAAGATGTTGCACTCTGCAAGCCATGTCTAATGGGGAAGAGTGTGGGTAGATGGAGTCAACCAAGATGCTGAACACAAATGCAGCAACATGTTCAGTTGCTATCTGACAAGTGTGGAGCCAGCAAGGCTTTGCAGGGTCTTATAGTAACTATAGGCCTGGGATATTAATGGGATATGCCTTGTGAAAATTTTCTTAGTCCCAGAGCAAGTGTGCACCTAGAACTGAACCTGCAATTGCAAGATTTTATGTTGGGCTTTTTTCCTGAAGCAGCAAGAAGGCATTTGATTTTCTTTCTTTCATTTCTTGGAATTGCTGCATGATAAAAACACTCCTCATGGGTCTGCAGAGAAAGGTAGCAGAACAAGGGCAGTAAAAATGCTGCAGGCTTGCTAAGGCCCTCCCAAAGACTGGGTAGTTTGTGATGTGAAGATCCAAGACTGAGCAGCAGGATTGTTGGTTTCTCTGCATGGTGGGGTCAACAGCAGGACAAACCATACTGCAGAGACAAAGCCTGTACTAGCAGTAAGTATTTCATAAGCAAACAAAAATACAAACGCATGTGAAGCACATTCAAGGATAAAGGGTGACACTGCGAGGGTTAGGTGGTGCACAGAGTGAACTGGAAGAGAGTTGGTGGCACAGGATTAGGCTGCACCTCGAGGTACTGTGTTCAGCTTTGGTCCTCTCACTACAAGAATGACATAGAGGCCCTGGAGCATGTCCAGAGAGGGGGAACAAAGCTGTGAAGGGTCTGGAGCACAATGCTGATGAGGAGAGGCTAAGGGAATGGGAGTAGTTCAGTCTGGAGAAGAGGAGGCTCTGGAGAGACCATGTCGGTCTCTACAGTTACCTGAGGTGGGGGTTGGCTTCTTCTCTTGCATAACTAGTGAGACAACTAGAGGGAATGGCCTCAAATTGCACCAGGGGAGATTCAGGTTGGACATTAGGAAAAATATTTTCTCTGAAGGAGTGGTTAAGACCTGGAACAGGCTGCCCAGGGAGGTGGTGGAGTCGCTGTCCCTGAAGGCGTTCAAGAACTGTTTAGGTGTTTTATTAAGGAACATGGTTTAGTGGTGAAATATTGGCGGTAGGTGAACAATTGGACTGGATGATCTTGGAGGCCTTTTCCTGCCTTGGTGATTCTATGGTTCCACGATAGTCCTACAGATTTTTGCCACAAACTCTCTATAAAAGACTTTAAAAATCTCTGCATTATACGGAGTAGCTTGTCCCATCTGACCTGGCTGTTTTTAAGTTTCCTATGGGTGGCACAGCTGTCAGCCTGCTGGGAGGCTCTCAGTTCCCCCACTGGGCACTGCTCCTCAGCTGCTGGGAAGGAAGAAGACCTGCTTCACCCACAACATGCTGCAGCAGTTGAGGACAAGGCCTGAGGTTTTCCAAAGATGTTTGATGATGACAAAAACAATTTGATTAACTGACCAAAAGGAGGTACTCAACAATGTTCTCCTTCTTGGATAAAGCACATAGATATCGAAGGTCATTAGCCGTGCTGCAGAAGAGCTGAAAGTATCCTGATGCTTTATTAATCACATAATAAAATAATAAAATGCTAGTACCTGTTTAAGTTCCCAGCTTTGCTTAAGCCATCTGGGATCTGCACAAGCCATCTGATAACAGGTTTGCACCACTGGTCTGTTAAATGAACTTCATTAACCTCCCACTCTGTAACAGTGAGCGGCTTTATGCAGCTCTCTCTTTCTGTCATGCAGTTCACTGAATTACCAAGAAAAACAGAGTTTTCTGAGCCTGGAAATGGCTGGAGTACATAGTTCTGATCACAGCGATCTTGCATCTGAACTGTTTAAATTAATCCCCTGTTCCTTCTGGCCTGTTTAAGACAGGAAGGTTTGCAACTTTCTTTTTTATTACTATGGCACCACATAGTGAGGAGTGAACTGGCTTTTCCACTACAAAGCACTTTTTCATTTCTCAGCACGCTGAAGCCTGGCACACAATGCTAACTCAAGGCACAGGAAGTTTTCCTAGCAGCTTAAAGAAAATTAGGTTTTCTATGAGATTTGGGAGCAAACAGGGTTGTTTGTTTCTAGGGGAAAAGCTGGGTGGTTTTAGCTGGAGTCTGGCAAAATAGTGCATAGAGAGAGCCAGGAAAGCCAGGTTGTTTTGTTGGCTCTAAATATACTCTTTCCCCGAGTCTGACTAAGATTTTATTTTTAAAAACAGACAAGATTCCAGCAATTGCTTAGTTCTCACTTTGAGTAAGTTTCCTCTTTTTGGTTTGTGGACCGTGTGCGCCTTTTTAATGTTTATTTATTTTCCTTTGCTAACTCCACACTGAGAACACATTGCCTACCCCTGAGGTATCAGCATGAGGAGGAATCACCTCCGTCCCCACTGTGAGCAGCCTCTGTGTCAGCCTCAGTACATCCTTGGCTTTATGTGATAGGAAACAACATACATCTAGCCACCGCATGATTTCAGGGGAATATTGAGAAGGCTCACACTGCTCTTACAGTCACCTTTCCAAAGCATATTCCCATTGCATGCAACCATGTCAGTGTAATGAGCTAACAGCACAATTATTTCCGAGCTCATGCTCCTTCTTAGACACATCTCAACCTATAGTTGCAGCTTTCTTTCCCTGAAGGTGGAGTGGGCTCCTCTATCACTTCTCCTGAGAAAATGTTAATAATGTCATTGGGAATATCATGTGCCTTGTGGTCAGCTGTCTTTGCTTTATTTGGAAGTAAGATGCCTGAATAAGTCCAAAATAACCTGCAGCCATAAGCTGTGCTTGAGAAAAATTGATTGACTGTACTGAAGTCATTAGAGGAAGTAAGCAGTGTTAAGCAAGATATATGAAAGTATAAATCTACATTGTTCTTTGTCCATTTGAAGATCACAGTGTAGGATAGGTCTATGATCTATAGATTAGTTTTGACTTAAATTTGTTGCTGACTGTGTACCAAATTTTATTTTCTTACAGAAATAGTATAATACATTAAATGGAGGAGTTTAAATTAATGGAGACTTAGTTCCCCTGAAATCACATACACAATCAACAGAGACACGGTGTGGTTTTTTTGCTTTTATGATATGAATACAACAGCAGAAATACCGAGTGTGTGCTATCATTTATATGTTGTCCTCTCCTAAAGGCAAAATTGCCTGTGTGCCTATCTGTGTACTGAGTATAATGAGAACTGGGAAAGTTAAATATGAAATAGTGTGTTAATATAGGTCCACCCTCAAATGCTAAACTAAGACAAAATCCAAATGGAAAAACATTAAAAATAAATGTCCCTTCTCTCTTAAACTAGAACATGGAAAAAAGTCACCCTTCAACAAAGTTAACCCTTTGTGTTTCTTAGAGCCTGTAGACCTCAAAGCAATATGCCACTGGGAGTTGTCAGCATGCTTCATCCTCATTTAACAGTGGGAGGAAGCTGATACAGCCCATCTGTTTCATTTTGAAGGTACAAAGCTTAGGAAGATGAGAGGTTGATTTGTCACATGTAATTCAACCCTCTAAATGACAACGTCGTGAAGAGAGCTTAGGTATTCTTTGTGTGTTTCTCTGCCCTCCTTGCCTTTGAGCAAACCAGCCCCTTTCCTTTTGCGCATCTGTTATAGACAATAGCTAATGAGCAGCCTTGCAGCAGCACTCGTGTTCTGACCAGCACATAATTTGTTCACACAAAAGAAAGTAATGCTCATTGTCATTACAGTTATAGTTAATATAAACATCCCACAGGAGAAATAATCTCCAGAGCACCCATTTTTCAGTCTCAAAGACTTTAGGCTTCAGTTTGATCCTTTTGACTGATGTTACTCAGTTTTCTGCACTAAGTACCTCTTGTGACATCACTTCTCAGTCCTGTCAGCGGTTCTTGTACCACTAAAACTGCACAGAATGCACACAGCAGCAACTGGAAAACAAGCTGCATTTTTCCCTTGATCTTCTCTGAGTAGGTCTTGCTTTTTATGCAAACACTCTCAGCTGTGGCCATAGCACAGAAGCCACATTGTGCAATTTCCACTGTTGATGGCACAATCAGCTTTGCTGAGACACTTTCACTATTTGTGTCCTGCTGTGAACACCTAAAGAACTTTGACTGTACGCTGCAAAGACGGTGGAAGCAAAGGATTGAATAAACCATCCATAATGCTGGTTTTGCATTTTAAGGAAAAATGGTAGTTCTCTTCCTCTACTGCACAAAGTAATTTTCCAGCTCTGTGAGACAAAGAGAGGTATCCAATGAAGGCTGTAATAGCATGATATCAGGAACAGAATACGTGCAGTGTCTGTACTAGCAGCAAATTTCCATCTAAGAATTGGAAAAAAAAAATGTTTCTTTTTGTCATCTTTCATAATATTAAAGGCTGGAGCCAGAGGGAAAAAAGAAAAAAAAACTTGGCTTTTCATTTAAGTACCTTCTAGAAATTAGTTCAGTGGTTCCCAGTAGTCTAAACAAGAATTGGTTCACTGAACAGGAGGATTCACATGAAAAAACCTCTAAATTCATTTTGTTTTTCCAAGTGTTCCCTGTCTGAGGAGGTCCCCAGCCACCACTGCTGTACTTGTCTGGACTGTTTTCAACCTGACTGTATCGGTACTGATGGCCTGTAGAAAAGTCCTTTGAGACATTAAGCACTGAAATGTGCAACAGGCACCATACTGCTGCTGGTTTTAATGAATGGTATGAAATGGAGATAGATTAACTGCCTCCAACAAGCTGAGAGTGATCCTAAATACTGAACAAAAGCTTGATATGCATCAAACCACAAAGTTGCTGAGATGGTTCAGGCTTGCTTCTTGTTGTCCGTTGTTATGTTTCATCTCATGCAAATTTTGCTTCCCATGTGCTTCGCCAGAATGACAAGATCCTCGTGCAACAGGGCTGGCATCTGTCCGCAGAGGAGAGCAGGCTCTGGGAGGGCACTGACTGCAGACCCTACTCCTGCAAACTCTCTCAGGTTAAGGACCAGGGCCAAAAAAGGAAAGAAAGGCAGGAAGTAGCTTTTTGGTGTGCATGTGGAGAAATTTCATGTAAAACCAAGAGCTCACAAAGATGAACTTTTCACCCACAGGGTCAGGCTCTGTAGGAATGGAGAAAAAAGCCTCTCTGTGGCCCTGTCCTGCAAAGACCATGAGGAGGAAAGAGGAAAGCACTGATCCAGACGAGACCAAGACAAAGGGAGCTGCTACATGACCTGACGTCAGATCTGGAGCAAAACTATCTACTGGAAAACTTCTCACTAGCTGCTGCAGTCTGACTCAGAGCCCACTGAAAGCACTGGTGGGACACATGGGCTCAGCTGCTCCATGGGCTCTATCTGGTCACTTCTGAAGCTCCCTTCCACAGGGATAATAACACGTTCAGGCCTCTGTTGCGAAACAATGGCTTTTGGGATCTGTTAAAAAGCCCAAATGTCCCTCCTGATCCTGCTTATCAAAGCTTTAAGGATGACAGTTGTGATTATGATGAGCTTTCCACAGCTTGGTGTCAAATTACATTTATCTTCCCATCAGGCCTTTTGTACCTGAGCAATATCAGCAGTTTAAAGCACATTTCCCCAGCCTCCCTCCCTAGGAACCACTCCAAGTACTGTTATTCACTTGACCCAGATACTGTATTATTTTAGCAACATTTCTCCAGACTCCTCTTGATGCTTTCAAAAACCCCACTTCTCAGCCTGCACTGTAGCTACAGAGTAGTTGCAATTCTTAAATGCAAGCTTGTCAAAGCAGAGCACAGCAGGTATTAATAACCAGCTGCTGCTTTCCTGCTCAAGCAAAGTGATGAGGAGCTGCTGAAGATCTGTTTATACAATTCTTAAAGAGCAAAGTTCTTCATTCCCCCCAGAAGCATTGTTGATTCAATTGAAGAACTCCCTCTGGGGAGAGGGTTGCTTATGAAAGGTTACAGCCTGTTAAGATAAAATTATCTCCATCAATTGTCAGCTCTTTAACCTAATGATGAAGATCTCGAATAGTTTGCTCTACTCTGTAAAACTATGTACACAGTTTAATTATATTAATTAGCAAAATAGTATTATCATAAAGAATCTGGCTCTATATCTCAGTGCTAGAAAGTAAACCAAATTAAAAAAAATAATAATTAAAAAACCTAAATAAAAGTAGTACAAATTAGTCTGTCTGACACTTGTCACTTATTAAATAGGAACTGGTCACTGTTGTGCTTTGACTGCTGAAAATCTGTTTTTCATGCCTGTTCCAAGATCTGCAAAATGAACTCAAGAATTTGTTTGTTCATGAGTGGATTTTCTAGAGTTTTTTTAGTTTGGTTGCTTTTGAGCATTGTTTTTTTTTTGTTGTTGTTGTTGTTGTTTTTATACTTGCAACGAATGCAACATAGGAATGCTTATTGCTGTCCTTCCAAAGGATATGTTTCAGTACTATGGATCTACGCTTAAAATATGCAAAGAGGTCCTGTAAAGGTAAGTAGTTGAGGCAGCAGGTGGATATGCAAGGCTATATCTGGTTCGTAGAAATCCCAAGATGTCACAATTTGTCTTGGGTGAACTGGAGAAAAAAAAAGAAAGAAAGAAGAGAACATAAATGAATGACCTTCATCAAGCCTGAGATTTGTAGGACACAAAGAACAATGTTTTGTGGGTTTGCAGTAGCCACCAAAGCGAGCCAGTGTTACATTTCGCATTTCCTGCAGTGGAGCATCAGCAGTCACATGATGTTCAAGAACAAAGACCAAGCTCTATTCTGTGCTTTGTTTTATGATCATAAGCTCATCTTTCACACTGAAGATTATATCTGCTTTTACTGTGACTATGAGATGCTTTGTCTTTGTTTCAGTGTTGGACATTACTTCAACCACATGTTTACAGCTAAAGTAGTGCTACCTTTAAGTAAAAGAGAATGGATTTGGTCCCTCCTTTCATGGAAAAATATTTTTAAAACTGCTCCAAAACATTCTGAACCATCAGCTTTATTCCTCATTAAGTGTGGTAAACCAAGAAAATTCCTGAGAATGACAAGCCAGGAAATCAGCAGTATTCTAGAGGGGTAAACACCGGGGCTGTACGATCTATGCTGTCCTGGAAAACAAATCGTAGTAAATGATGTGCACTGGTTGTAAATGGAGGAAGAAAAAAGGATAGAGAATTCAAAGGGTGATGACTTAAGAAAACTCAGTATGGAAGATTTTACTAAATAATTGGTCAAGTAAACATAACTTATTTGATGAGGCTATAATTTGATAATTTTGTGCAGATATTCTGTGTCATGCACTTCAAATTAAAATGAATAGCAGTACCTAAGATTAGTTGAATTATGTTAATAATTAACTGTGAACAGGAAGACAGCATCTTGAAGAAGACTTTCTTGTGGAGCACCATGTAGGTCTGATCATTATATTCAATTATTTCTTTATACTGTTCTGAAAGAAAATAGAATTAAGGATATAATTTGCAGAGAACACAGATGACTGGAATACAAATAAAAATGAGGTGAATTCATTTGTACAGATGGATTTCCATCACTTGACTACATGACAGTGCTGAGCACATATTTGGGAAAGAGGAGATGCGTGACTAGCAGAGGGAGCCCATGTGACGCCTCACTAGCTGGAACTATGTCTGTGTCTTTCCTGGGATACTATGTCTGTTTTCATAGCATCAACACCAGAATTTATGTTGAGAGATCAAAAGCAATTAGCAGGGAAGGCCAAAGAATGACTTGAGGTCTTGACAGGGCACTTCAGGAAGATGCTTCAATTTGATGCATAACGTAATTTGTGTTTCAGCGTGATTAGACCACATGAAAGATTTCTGATGACAGTAGGATCTTTTATCCAGTCAATGAGTGAAAGCTCAAGTCAGACAAACTCAAGCTGGGAACTAAGTGCAAGTTTTACCAGGGGAAAAACTAGCCTTTGAGTAACACAGCCTACAAAATGGTTTTATACTTGATTTGCATCATCTTAGATCTCTTAGGAAGGAAGGAACATGGCTCGAAAGTCCTGCTCCAGGTGAAGAATGTTTAGGCAGGAGACACTGGGTGAACTTGTGTTTATGACTGGTGTTAGACAGACTAAATTACCTGAAGTGTTTCCATCTAGACCTCTGAATATCTCATTTGTGTGAAAGGTGTGTATGCCAGAAGTTTTTAGTGAAATGAACCTGAGACCAATTTATCCGTGCACAGTGGCATTTTTCAAGCCAAGAGGACAGATCTGTGATGTTTCCTTTGGTTTTCTGCAGAGGTAGAAAATAAACAGTAGCCACTGAGATCATAAATTTAGCTGCATGGCAACTTTCAGGAAAGGCAGCTAGAGTTTTATAAATAGGGGCAGGCAAAGCAACAGAGATGACAAAGTTAGAAACAACCTGGACCACAGAAAAATATTTGCAAAAATGTGTGAAAAAATTAGACTATAAAAAGCTGTCAGCGACTAAAATCAGAATGTTTTATGTGAAAAATGTACCACAGAGGAGAAATCTGATGGTTATTTGCATCATGACTGACATTTTCAAAGATGATATCCCAGGAGAGTAGCCCAATAAGGTTTGATTTTTAGTCGTGCAATTCTGCTTTGAGAAGTTTGGTGTAAGTATAGCCAGTTTTGGTGATATTCCTCTGGTCCAGTGTTTGCCCACTGGAATTGAGCCCCTTCTGAATAGTCAACGAGATCTGCCACTTAGAGTGGCAGTATTTTAGCCGTGTTGAAATATCCTTCAGAGACAAAATTCATAGCTTAGAAGAGCAAGGACTTCTGCCACAAGGTAGCCAGAAATAGCCTGTGGTGCACCCAAAGTAACATGATATATATAAAGCATACAAAGACTTCCTTCCAGATCCCAGGACACCAGCACACCTAGACTCAGTTCAACAGATGCAAAGTTGTATGTTCAGCTGGGGTCAAGGAAGCAGCGTGGTTTGAGGTTTACAGAAATATATTTCTTTCTCAAAATATCTCTGGCCAGGTCCATCGTGGTCAGCCAGCCTTAGCTTGGTCTCCAGATGCCACTGACATCTCATTTCTGGATTACAGGGCACCGGACCACTTTTCTTCTACTTGCAGTTTGCGTCCTCATGGAAGCAATTTGGAGGTTAATTTCTCATCTCCAAAAGGTGTGTTCATCTTTTGGACTGGTTGAAGAATACAGATCTCCCTGCACAGATTTCCCACTGTCAGTGAAAACAACGGCCCTGGATTGCCTCCAAGTTAAAGAAGAGACAATGCATTTAATGCAGATTTTTACTCCAGTAAACATCATGGAGCCTGAACTTAAAATTAATGACTCCATGTACAAGTTTGTCAACGGTTTATGGGCTGGTTCAGTCCAGTTCCATGACAAATGGAGTGGGGGACCCATGGGAAAGAGGAAGGGGGAGAAGGAAAAGGGTAGAGAGATGGGCTTCCATGCTCTGAAAAATGATCTCCCCTGGTTTGAGGTATGAAGGACTGGGCTTTTTTAAGTGAGGTTCTCTCAAATTTTTGTCATTATAACTGTACCCTTAGACAACATCTACACTTTCTGAAATAATCCTGATAATTCATATGAATCAATTTTCTCATGTGATCCATGGCTTCAGGTGACTTTCAGCTCAAGCAAAAAGAATTGAGAGGATGGCTTTGTCTCCCTTAAAATTGGCCAAGTTTTAGACAACTTGAAAAAGATGAAACTGCATTTCCTAGATGGGTTTTTGCAAGACAAAGTCCTTTGACTTCAGAGTTTTCTTGCCCTACTAAAAGAAGGAGCAATAAACATCTTCTTCTGTGAGCACTCAGTGCGGGTTTCCGGACACAGCTGTCTCTGCAACGAACTGGCTTAGAAGCTGAAACTGTGAAGAGCCCATAGTAGATTTCATAGAATCATAGCATGAGTCTTGGAATGGTTTCAGTTGGAAGGGACCTCAAAATTTCACCTCAAAAAACCTCTGATGCATGTGGTTCTGTGCAAGGTTCATGCACAAGGTCTGCTCATATCCGTATGGTGCTGCTATGCCCTTGCATAGATTGATATATCAGATGCTCCCTTGAATATACCTGCCTGCACAGAAATTCTCTTCCTGATACACCAGCAAGACTTAATATCCTCTCTTTTAACCGGTGCTGTGCTTCAGCATCCTGCTTTGCAGAGCAAGCCCAAAGCAAGCACACAAGGAATGAAGAAAACCCTCACTGCCGTCCTTCTGAATTTATCATACTTTCTGTTACCTGCCCCACTTGCTGAGCCGTCTGTGTGATGAACCTGCAGCACAGGGCAGATGCACGTGTGCCTGGCCACATACACACCCAAGAGTGTTACAGTCCTGGTGGAAGACGGCTAGGTCACACCAGTGAGGAGCATTTTTGCACCTACAATGGAGAACAAGAGAATAACAGCTCATAAAGCTCTTTTTCTCAAGTTCAAGTTCAAAAGGGAAAGAAGTGAGCACCCTAATACCTCAGGCAGGTTATGGTTGCTTGCTCGTCTGCTCCTGCTGGCACACTGGGACTTCAGCACTGCTGGCGAAATGGTTAATGAAATCAACATGCTCAATTTCTTGGTCATTTAAGCTATTTTCACTCGTGTCAGGTTTCATTTTACAAAGCCCTGATGTTGCAGCTGAAAGCAGTTGGCAGTTTGAAGCTTCTGAGAAGTTTCACAATGGATCATCCAGTGTATGGTAATGCATCTTTCTGACACTTTTTGCACTTCTTCCATTAGTACTTCCAGCTGAATATGAATATAACTTTGTTTTAGGCACAAGCACCCTTCCAATCCCAGACAGCCTCAGCATGCAACAATCCCCTGGATAAGGCTGAGCCTTTGGCTCACATTCTGAGTTCAGCTTTACAATTTTAATGAGAAATAGTTGGCATTTCAGCCCATTTTGTCGTCATCTCTGCTTTTTCTGCAATGTCAGATCCCTTTCAGCCTTAGAAGAAGACTATGTGCATGAAGAGAACAAAGTCCTGCTGCTGAGGCATTTAAATGCCATAAAATGTCACATCATCAGATATGCTTCAAGATCTTAAAAAAGGATTAGAAGTGCAAAGAATTTATTGGATGCTGACATGCAGCTAATAGCACATTTGTGTGCAATGATTTCACACTATATTTCTGCAGTTTTAAATGTCATGTAAGTGTATAAATTCCTTTCAAACATAACCTTTACTATGGGAACATCAATAACAGAAAAATCTAATTAAAGGATTAAAAAAAAAAATCCTTGATGGAAACATAGCCTTTTTCATATCAAATTGGTAATTAATTGATAGAATTCTATGAGGGATATTATTTCAGATGAGTACTGACCAGCACAGAGAAAACCCGACCTTCTACAGCATCACTTAGTGGAAGTTCCTCCCTTCAGCAACCCACCCTCACTCTTAGTAATCCTGTGTGAATTATTATCCCATGTGGCTGCATCAAAACACATGAAAACAGCAGCTGGACCTCTGAAACCTCCCCATTTCATTCAGCCCCAATCCCTCACACTGGGACACTTGCCACCTTGCCACAGTTTGTTACACCCAAGTCTGTGGCTGATGAATTACAGCTCTGTCAGTCGTCCTGTCCAGCAAATTGCCAGAGCATGAGGAGGAACCCAGCATCATTAGCAGCGTTACAGAGCACCATGGACAAAGTAATAGCAGGCTGTGTTTCCCTCACTCAGTGCTTCCCCTGGAAAACTAGGCCATGGTGTCCTTCAAACCATAATGAGTATTACTATTGAGAGGACTGTCAATCTATGTAACAGAAGAAACAAGGCTTGACAGTTCAGAAAATTGGGGATAAATACAGTAGGAGAACCAATTACTGCAAAAGGATTCCTTTTTTTTTTTTTTTCCTCTATGCTCAGTCTAAAACAATGAGAACTGACCCAGGCCAAAGGTGTTGTCTAATTTTGACAATATATCATTATCTGTACCTCGCTGTTGAGTTTTCCCTGGAAGACTCAGAATAAGATAAAGTTCCATTTAGAGCGTTCTTCCCCTAAGCAAATCAGCTAAGTCCATGCTGCAGGAGTGAGATCTGAAAATGCCATATCACAACGCAAATGGAACAGCAGAGCAGCCCTCATCCCTTTCTGTTTCTTTTATTATATCTCTAGAGAATCACTGCAAGGATATTTTTGTCTTCTGTCAACTTTCCGACCATCGCTTACTTTCCCTTCCATCCTGATCATTTAGAAACCATTAACCTTCCAGGCTTCATGGCTGGGGCTCTTTCACCTAGCCCAACACTGTTCTGTGGGAGCTGCCAGCCCTGATGTGACCCACGATGGAAGCAGAAGCTTTGGGAGAGGTCAGCACTGAGAAAAATCACTGTGACAAAACCACACAGACACCCCGAAGCAGGGCAGGAACCTCTCCAAATGAGGGAGTTGCCCCATATGCCCACCACAGCCCCACAGAGTCACTTTAATTGGAGCCCTGCATCTCTTGTTGCTCTTACAGTGGTATGGACCAAAGCAATGCCTGGGAATTACTTCTTATTTTTAACACCCAGCTCTTGGTGCTTGCCTCTGCTGTTGGATGTGCAGAGAGCAGTTCCTTCTTCATGCCATTTGGCAAGAGCACTGTATGTCTGAAACATGGAAGTATTTTTAAATTTACTTAAAAACACAGGAATTATCATGTAGTTTTAATTGCATCCTCTATCTACTGTAGCAACTAGTGCTGTCCACTGACCTGTACCAGTTTTCCAGTGTCTGGTTCAAAGTCCTTTCAATTGTTATGAAAAACGATATTATTTTAAGCCCTGAAGTAGGAGATTTAACCTTCCCATGCTTAGTGCAACATGCTGTGACTATGAAAATCCATATAAGCTGTGAGGACTCCATTACCCTTCTTGAGCTTGCTGAGTTAGTCTGTCGACTTTGATGAAATCCTGTGGCCGTGACTACTGCCTACTAAAAAAATAAAGCATTTTCCTCCATGGATATCTGCATTTCCCAGTCTATTGTTGCATTAAAGGATTTCACCAGTTATATATCTGTTCTGTATGCAAAACATTGCTCAGCACGATCTAGAAAAATGAATATTGTAGTATCAAATTCTTATAAATTCTTACAGCACTACAAATGCTATTACTTGTAGTACAGTTCAATGAAATAATATTAATCTGGTTCTTCTAACGAGCAGCCTATAAACAGAATCTCCAGTGCCAGGGTGTGATTCTCAGAGAGGTTCAAAACCTGGGGAATGGCATTGATGCCATTTGCATGTTATCTACTCAGCCAAGTTGCCAAAGCTGCAGTTCTAGTGTTAGTAACCACCTTTCTGTTCTTCTGTTTGTATCAATACAAGAAAGTAAAGACCTGAAATATAGGGAACTGGGCTGGGGACAGCTTCTTTTTCAGTGTAGGGAATGAAAACTGTGGGCACTGATGTACAAATACACAGATCTGCACACTGCTCTGTGCATCAGTATGGGTGCACAGGGCCTCTCAGGGGGCTCCTGCAGGGATCATGCTGCTGTAGAAAGCCTAGAAAGATGTTTGGTTATAAAATGATACAGCTTTCATCAAGTAGATAAACCTGGAGTACTGGTTGTGAGCCAAGGCACAGGACAGCACGAGGTCCTTTCTCCTTCCATTTCATTCCAGTTTTGCTGGAGCACGGCCACAGCCTGCAGGGTTTCACCTATTTCATAACTACATTGCTCTTCTTGCCAGAGGGAATGAAGCAGCTCAGAAATGGCAACAAGAGTGAAATGTGCGGCCCTTTAAGCCTGCATACAGGAAAGGCGAGCACAAAGCAGGGCACTCCAGAAAAGGATGTTCAGGAAACACTGTTTCCAGCGCTGCTGCCTGGCTGCTCCCACTCTGCAGCATTAATAGTGGCACAGCTGTTCCCTGCGGGGATGCTCTGCACTCTGCAGTGAGATTCCTACCCACAGCCCCATGCTGGTCACAGAGGAGATCCACATTTCTCCACCCAAAGACATTCTGTCGTCATTTTTCAGCAGCTCTGGCACAATCATTACCACTATGTTACGCAAATAAAAAGATCTTTTACTCTCTTACTGGACAGCAGTGATATTTAACTCCTCAGCCCTCAGGACCCCAAACACGCAGGCTCACTTTGCAGCCAACCGACAGCAGCTGTGCGTTAAAGCCCTCCTCAGCAGCCCATGCCACACTGGAGCATGATTGATGAGTATGTGTCTCTGAAAAATCATTTAGACATTAACGCACTTTGTAAAACCAAAAACCCAATGTAAGTGACATTCAAATACATCCTAAAGCTGAGATATTTATTGGGTAGTTTATTTCACTCCTAGCAGGCTTGCGTGGGGGGGGTGGGGTCTGTTGGGGGGAGTCAGCAGTCACACAGTATGTTTCTTCTGTTACCTCAGAATGTGCTAGGTGTCATTTCCTCCCATTTATCGATGGAGGAAACCAAGGGAAGGAGAACAAAACCTGGCCTGAGTTCCTGTGCTCCACTTCCTGGCCGCGCTGCTTTCCTTCTCCCCGAGCAGCTCCCTGCTCACAGCACAGCACTGATCAGTCACCTCCATTCCCTCCCAAAGCTCCTCTATGGGCTGCAGACGTTCCAGCAAGGCCTGGATGCTTCCAACCAGGCAGGAGAGGCTGCTAGCAGCCAAAGTCTCCATTTAGCATTCGGTTGCCTCCCCACTCCCTTCTGCTTTCCAGCTTGCTATACTCTACAGCGGGTACTCCCCTGTGCCTGCAAGGGTTCTCTTCACTCAAGCCCTGTTTCTAATCTTCTGCTGTGCTGCTTTTTGCAGCTCTGCTTTTCCCCAGCCACTGGAGATAGAGGTGATGAGTCAGAAAGGGAAGTTTAATAGTGTCGGGGAAACAGAAATAAACCAGAAAACCTCGAGTTTTACTGCCTTTTTCTTAGGGAGAACAAACCCGTTGTAATGAATAAAGGGAATTATGGGTTAGTTGGGACAATTATAGGACTGATCTGTCCCATTGCTGCTTTTGCAACAGAGACAAAGAGAATCTGAGGGTTTTAAGACTGTGGGGATTTTTCTCAGGCATTTACAGGAGTTCAAACAACTGGAGATCAGTATTGGATACATGCAGACCTATTAACATTTAAACCAAGTTAGTAAATATTCAATTTAGAAAGCTTATCTGGTCAGTGATGAGGTGTGAATAGAAGAAAAAAGCAGCGAAGTCCTACACCGGTTGCATGTGAAAGCAGTAAGCAAGCATCTTCCCCAGTATTAAAATCCCATGGGACAGGCATCCCACTGCAGCAGCTCTCCAGCTGATGATCCTTACGGGTCTGTTCCAATCTGGGATATGCTATGATTCTGTGAAAGATTATCACGTGCACAGGACAGCCAGGAGGTTCCCTTGACCTGTGCAGCAAAAATGCATACAGCAAGCAGAAGTATTGCTGACAAAAGTACATACATACAGTAGAAATCTAGGAAATCATACAAATGGAAGTGTAAGAACAGAAAGACTGGAAGATTAGGTCCTTTAGGATTAGTTCATTTGATTAGGAGAGCAGAATTAAAATTTGGAGCTCATTTCCATTTTTCATGCTGGCAATTCTGATTCATCTCTCTGCTGCTTCAAATCCAAAACTGGAAAAAGTGAGCATGGTAACTGGCCAGGGAGTCTTATAAAAATATTCCTGGGCTGTACGAAGCAGCTGAAAAGCAGTCTGACTCATACAGCATCTTCCACTGTGCCTACACCAGCAAGCCCATGAAATGGGGTACCCACCTGGCACTCCTTGCTGCAGAAACACGAGAATAAAAAGAAACAAATGGTCTGAGATGGAGAAGACGTTTTACAATACTGTGCTTAAATTCAGACCCTGCTGACTTGAGTAGGATGATGACATCAATAGGCCCAGAACACCCCTCAGGTTGTGCTGCTGGGGGAATTCTTGGAGGACTGAGTTGCCATCTGCAGGCGGTTGGTGAGTTCAGACGATGGAGGGCATGGTTCTGTGCTTTGCAGTTCCATCCCCAGTGGTTGCTATGGACTGGACCTCACCAAGCACAACATCTGAGAGGGATGCAAGGCAGAAGGAATAAAGCCAGGGCTGGTATTTTTTAGAGACGCTCCTTTTAAAAGCTGGTTCTGCTTCAGCCATTTTCTCATGTTCAGAAATGAACTCGCTATTACTGTCTACATGGATAATGATCCCTATATGAATGTTTCCTTTCCCAATTAGTATTTTCTTTTAAATTAAGCAATATGTTGAAATATATTTCTCTATACATACCCTTAGTCACTTACTGAAGCCGAACAAAATCCAGAACTGAAGTGAGATAAACAGCCACTTGTGTGCTGGTTCCATCTTCCAGAGTTCAAAGCTATATAAAACAGTTCAACTGCATTACAGCACATTTATGGAAATAAAGGCAAAGAGAAGTATAACATCAACTTGTGGTTAGTTTTGCAAAGAGCACTTCACCAGATTTTGGGTGTTTGTACTTACGTATAATCTAAAACAAACACTGTCAAAAGGGACTAATAATAAAAATCAATTGCACCGTAGATGCAAAGAATGCTTTAAGAAAGTACAACTGAGAAAAATATGCTAATAAATTTGGTTTTGAAATCAATCATTGCTGGGTTAACAATAGAACCTGATACTTCGCTTGCAGGTGGTTATATTGCATTCTCTTAGCATGCAGCATGCAAACTCCCTGAAGGATTTTAGCTACACATCAACTTTCCCACCATCTGTCTGAGTTCATTTGAAGCCTTTATGTTACATACAGATTTGGACCGAGTATGAGTAATGCACAAAAGCAACTTATATTTTGAGGTCTCAGTGTCACACTAGAATACAAAAGTATTTAAATTGTAGTTCTGTTAAATGCATCTATTTTAGCTGTTGGGTTGCTTTTGTTGTTTTGCTTTTGTTTGTTTAAGCAGATGGTATATACAGATATTAATCACAAAACAGAATTAACTTGATTTTCAGTGAGATACAGCAGGATCAGAGGAGTTATATGTATAGCAGAGTTCAAGATACAAAACCTGTCAGCACTAACTCATGTGGCACTCATCATTTACTTTTCTATTTTGCCTTAAAATGAAGAGAAAGCACCAAACAACCTTACATGTGTTTAATCCTTTCGATGTTAACCGACCTCTTTCAAAGATGTGATGTGCTAAGCAGGAATTTATCAACAGTAAAGATACCCCAGCCATTAATTCTGATCACCCACATGAAGAAAGAGGTCGCACGGAAATGCTCTGTGATATCAGTTACGTAACTCTGTGACTGCCACTAAAACTGTGATGGGCCAGGACTGCTAACGAAGCTCCAGTGGCCTTTAGGTCTATCTGAGGTATAATGCCAACTGTCCTGATGTTTTCTTCCAAGTCTACTGGGAGTAAAGTTGGTGGTAAAATTCCAGCAGCCTGACTCTTGGATTTTCTGATAAAGTGAAATCGACCTTGTCAATTTATGGCCCAGCTAAACCTTGATGTAACAAAGTTATTGTTCTGTAGACAAGCCGGGAATAGATTTGACCCTGGAAGACTAATTTTATGCTGGCTCAGAGTACAGTTGGTAACAGCCAATGTCGTGTTGCTTCCCATCAAGCGGCTGTGCCAGCGGAACACTTGCAGCTGACAATACAGAGGAGGACTGCTCACAAAGCAGTGCTTGCAGGTGCTCACCACGGGTTAAACACTTCATTTTCTAAGTCAGAGCAGAACTCATTCCTGGCAGGATCATCATATTGAGGCATATGATCTGTCACTGGACACTAAGAGAGCTTAGCACTTTCTAAAACTGCTCCTAACCCATTCAGTTTGACATTTAAAAATGCAAGCTAAGATGTGACATTTACTGTGCAAATTGTTTTCATCTTTCTTTTCCTTTAACTTTATAATGACTAGAAAGTAAATCCAAGTCCGATTGGATTTACTTTAACAATTCAGATTGAGTGTGGTTATACTGATGTTCTCTATCAGAGCTCTACTGACTTTTACAAGATGTTATCTAGACACAGATTTACATTACAATCTACATGCAAAAATAGGATCTTAAATTGGTTAAATGGATAAACCTGTGTAGAATGCACGTCTTGAAGAGCTCTAATTATAACAGTGATTTTCAACAGACATTACCATCTTCCACTTTATCCCACAACTGAACAGAAACGTCATCTTGATCTCTGCAGGATTTTGCTTGTTTTTCTTCAAATTTATTAGCTTCTGTAATTGTATAGTCCATTTTATTGTCAAATCAGAAACAGTAAGAGAACACTCTAGGTTGGTATAGTCATTTTACAATGAGCATATCAGCTACAATACCTTTACCTAATGTCGTCATCAAACCGAACAAACAGAACCAGAACAGCTTTTTTTTTTGTCTTGTTTTGTTGTTTTTTTTTTGACAAATCTGCTTATCGAGATATCGCGTATTCCGTAAGGAAGAAAATACTTGAAAACTAAAAAAGTTAAAATTTAGTTAAAAGCTTTACTTGCCTAGGAGCAATCTCATAAAACTTCTTAAGATGAGGACTTCACTTCACAAAATGAAAAACTATTTACAACATTTTGCTCGCAGTTTGGTCACATTATCTACACACATTTGCAGAAGATCTTAGGCAAAATAGGTATGAATCTTTTCTCTGACATAAGCTATCAGATTGATTGCACATTTTCCTTTTACATAATGGCTCTCCTATAGTGCACTGAAGTCAGTGATCACTGTCTAATTACATTCTCGATTTAATTTATGGCTCAACAATAAAATCAATAACGCCCCAAATCCAAATATCTGAGCGGCTGAGTTACATATAGTGTGAAACATGTGGATCCCACCTTTTCGGACCTGATTTTCAAAAGTTAGGTGCACAATAATTCACATTGCTAGCACAATTACAGAACTGTGCAAAGAAACAGAGAACCTGCACATCTAATCTGTTTGAAAATCAAGGTGTCGTCACATTCTGTGAACTGTTTTCTAATCACAGCTCATTTAAAAAGCATTCACCTCCCTATGGCACTATAATAAACATTTCAGCACACTATTACTGAATTACAGCATCTTTTACATACGTACTACGTTTTGGCCAATAATGTAATTTCCATGTTACACGATATCATTGCCTTCACAAGCAGAGTTGCTACATACATTCACAGTTTCAACAGATTGTAATTAGCTTCTCCAGTTGTGCTTTGAAGATTCCAAATATTTTTCAACAGTAAGTGCAAAGCAAATGTCCTATGCAGCTACAATTGGTCACAGAGTTATAAACTCCATAATTATGAGACGAGAGTTCTCTCATTCTCCGTTTTCATCACCTGCTTTTTCAGGTATGACCTCCAGGCTTCGACGGGGCTTTGAGATTTCAGCGTTTTCGGTGCCTGGTTTATTGAGTCCACATGAAAGAGTGGCATAATGGATTTGTTTCAGATTCTCCAGTGCTTCATTTTTAGCATATTTGAGAAGATCAGCTTGTCCCTGCAAAACAAAAATGCTGTTTGAACACATAGTGGATTAATAAGACTACACAGATCTTTTTTGCCCTTCTGTTTATTTCAGATTAATGATAGAGTTGCCCTGTTCAAATTAAGTAAATAAATAAATATTTGATTACTTCATGCTTTTAAACTGATAAGGACCAAGCTCCTTGCCAGCTCTGGAGCCAACCTATTGCATAAACAAAGGAGAGGGATTATTTCTAACAGTTTTCAGAAACGTAATCTGTTCTGTATTTTTAATCTATGGGACTATAAATGTTTCCACAAAGACAAAATTGTGCAGGCTCATTTTATACTTCAAGGACCTGTTAAACCACTTTGTTTATTGTTTCTTTGAGCTTTTTTTTCCAAGCAACCTGATGAATTCAAAAGGAGCATGAGAAAGAATCAAAGTTTGTCAAAATATGAGTTACAAAATAACAGGTCAGGGAGCATGTAAAAAGTACAGTGACAACAGAGACTTCATAGCACTGTCTGCATTTCAGAGCTATCTTTACTTGCAGTCTTACCCTTCACAACAATTCAGCTTAAGTAAAGCTGTAAGAGAAGCCGTCCCAGACTCAGGTGATCTGGCTCTGCCCTATTACAGCTACTTCAGCTCTTTGTATAAAAGCCCTCTAACCACAACACCTTGAAAATCAGATGGTGTGCCAAAAATACCAGATCTTAAACGATGTGAGATCCAGCTGAAGGGTAGGAAAACAAACACACGGAGTACCACTGTGGTTCCTTGAGAATTTCACGTAATATCTAATAAGTTACAAACCCTGACTGCACCTTTTCCTGCAATTGGGGTATTCTTGTCTTTCTGGAGCAAAATCTAGTGCCCAATAGACACTTCTCTTGTACAGATATAACTGTTACATCACCTCTCCTCCTCTGCCAAATAAGGCTGATGTCCAACTTTACTTTTTGATTTCAAAAATAAGGGAGAGGTAGAATGATGATCAGATTAAAGCAGATGTGCACTCAAGTTGTGATACTTCAGCCTCGCTTTTTAGCAACTCAGAATATAAATACTACCTTATGAAGTAATCATAATTACGCATTTGAGGCATGCAAATTGAAAACATATATTGCTTTATTCAAAGAAATACTCCTTAGAATAATCCAAGGCTATAATAGCCGGAGTATATTTTCTGTTTACAGGACAGGAAAAATCTGGAAGTTCACCAAACATAGCAAAAGCTTCAGTAAAATTTTCTTCTAAGGAAAACCATGGATACAATTTTATTTTTTTTAATCACTTTTTTTTTTTTCAAAACTGACGAACAACTAAAAGCTAATTTAAAACATAAATGAGTCATATCTGGAGTGCATCTGTTTCTAGCCCAGATCTGTTTTACATGGATTAGTGCTATACAGTTCTAGAACTTTAATGAAGTTGTCTATTATAGGCAGACTTGCTATCAGCAGTCTATTAATAAGGTAGCCTAAAAATCACTATATTTCTTTTTTTTTTTTTCAGTTGCTAATATGCTTGCCTAACTTTTGCTACTCAGAGCAATATTCTCCATGCAGGATTTTCGCCACTGGCAAATTTTATTATCATTTTTAATGTTTAATATTATTCTTTAACCTCAACCACATGGATCACTCAGTTCTGAGAATAAAAACAGGAAAATGTTGTCAAATTTTTTTGTTTTAAAGAATCTTCCATCCTTCCCCCCAACTCCTTCTTGGGGTAAGAATTCAACAGTTCAACAACACAGGATCCAAGTTATGAGCTTTTAACAAATAAAAATCAGATTTTGAGTGTGGTTAGTACAATCACGCAGGATTTCCTTCTTGATCATTTTTCATCTCCTGACAACTCCAGCATGTGGCAAAGCAACACAAATTCCATTCTCACACAATAATGTGTTTGAAGAAAATGCTTTTCCTGTATGGCTTCTCCAAGTTGTCCCACTACCAGCATTTAGGTTACCAACACAAGCAGTCTCAAAGCCAAACTGGAGCAAGGGAAGAATTAGCCAGGGACAACAACTGGCAAGGAAGCAGATAGAAAAAGGGAGAAGGAGAGAGCAATTTCTGGGCCTGACCGAGCAAGAAGTCTAGGACTGCAAAAGGAGAAACTGGATTCTATTAGGCAAAGTAGTGACAAGATCCAACTGAAAGAGGAGATACTGAACTAGCAAAAAATCTACTAATGCAGTGTGAGAACACTGAGTTTAGAACAGACAGGTTGAGGAGAAAGAGAAAGAATGAAATAACAGCTTGAAATTGGGATTGGAATAAAAAAAATTAAAAAAAATAAAAAAAAAACAGATCTGACAAAAATCACCATGTTGAAAGAAGCCTGAAAACAGTAGACCAGTTGAAGGGGTAGCAACTCAAAAAGAGAGAGCTTTGCAACGAGATTAACAGCTGGTGAGAATAATAATAATAAAAAAAAGGCATGACAGGTAAACAACTGCACAATACAACTAAATAAGACAAAGGTCCCTTCTAACCCCAAATTCTATGATTCAGTGATAAGATGAACTCTGTAGAAAATAATATGTAGGATAAGGAGTTGAACTACTACAAGCAAAATGGGTTTAGACTAAACACACTTGACAAAGTGGGGTCAGGTTTAGACTGAGGTGAAATTAAAAAATGAATCTGTGTAACATTACACTTTTCCAACAGCTAGAATGAAGAAATTGATTTCTGAATGTTCTGACTCAGAAAACCATTTGTGAAATCAACATGTGCTGGCACGCCTTAAGCCAAAGATAAAATAAGAGCCGACCACTGATATCACACATGGCAACAGATCAAATGAGAGAGGTCAGTGCATCTGTCCTAGTTCTGCTGGTGTACCATGATGAAGCTTTAAGATGAGGAAAAAAGTATGCATCTTAAAATATCAAGTTGTAGGCCTAGTGTACACTGTTGAACAATAATGTGAAACATTTGAAAGACAGAAAAGTTGAAGAGTTATCCAGATCTGAAAAAACTGCCCCCAACATTCAAAGACCTTCTAAATATGATTCAGATTTCCTTTCTTCAAGGGCTCTCAAGAAGTTGTGTTTTTATATTACAGCTCCTGAAAAGTAAATTTAATAAATAAAAAAATAAATAAAAATGTTCCTATCAGTTCTCATACCTATGAAAAGATATAACCATTTCATAGATAATCTGACAAAGTAACAACCAGAACACCTCAGCACAGCTACCTTTTCACTCTAGTATGTATTTTCGTGTGATATTTGGTTAGACAGTTCTCCTGTTATTACATGAACATTGAAGTGCTATATAGATGGCATCTGAAATAGCTGCCTAACACTCCCCAGGAAATCCCAAGAAACTGTATTACTAATGAATAGGCTTTAGTTCAGGTTCCGGGAGCCCAAAGCTCCCATTAGGGAAACCAACAAGTCATCATCACTGCCCCTAAATAGTGAGCTGCTCAGTATACTATGGCATCCCACAGTGTTCCACATCCAGTTGACTTGCTCTTAGTGCATTCACACAACCAGGCCATAAAGGATTTCACTTCTTAACTTCTAAAAATGGCTTCAATTAGCAGCAAAAATCCCAGAAACCTGGCAATACCAAGAGACAAGTCTTCTGTATTTTAATAGAACTGTTTGTAATTCTGAGCGCCTACAGTAGTAAACAGCAGGTGTCAGGAGTTTTATGAATGAATGCTCATGGTGACAACAGTGTTGCCTGAATTAATAGGTAAATTCAGTTCTTAAAATGTGGATGATTTTAAAAGGAAAAAAAAATATTTAAGAATTTGCATCCGGGTGTTTCCAATGTTCTATTTATAAACATTAAAACAATCCAGATGTGATACCAACATCACTGCAGAGGTAATAGATGCCATGAACTGGCAGACTACAAAAATATAGAAAATAATTTGTGTTGCCCAGTATGATGTCTAAAAAATCATAGCCAACAATACGTAGCTGAAAAATGTTGGAATTACAACTTAACACCTACATTTCCAAGTACTTCATTCAAACTCTCCCCATATGCTTAGAACAGCTTTCTGCTGCAAAGACTAATCTACAGAAGCTGTTGTGCTCCTCCTCTTCCTACGGGCATTTCAAAGTCTGTGACATTTTTTTTTTTTTCCTGAAGTTTTGCTGTACCAGAAAAATCTAAAAATTGTTTCATTAGGTTGTTTGTAGAAGTCTGCTTCAACAGCACTTTGGAGTGATTTTTTCAGTGCTCTTTCTGGCAGGAAATGTGATTATCAATGTTTAGAAAATATGAGTGCTATCAGTTTGAGTAATAATGATGAATAAACTACCAACAAGTGGTCTTGCAAATTAACTATCTGAAAGAGAAGAACAGTAAGCAGTAAGACCTCTAAAACTCGGAGTGGCCCTTGTAGATAGGTCAGCTCTTCTAACAAAGGGTTCCCCTAGAATTAAGCTGTCAATTTTGTTATTTTATCAGACTTTCCACTGCATCAACCATAGTCAAAATGTCCCAATTAAGAAAAAGATCAATTTTGCCTTTAGGGCAAAATGCAATTTCATCAGTTTGGAAAATAAATCAGCCACAACACATGAGCACTCTACTCCTCTCGGAGGGAGCTGATGATGGTGTTCATGGAGAACAAAGAGGGCTTCTCCAAAAAACATAGTACCAGGTCACAATTATGGCTGCAGGTCCTTTTGTCTATGCAGGTGGAGCATAGTCGAAGAAACTCAAACTTTTCCTCTTTAGTTATGTCACTCCAGACAAATTACAGTTACAGTCTATAGTTAAAAGTCCAGAGTGAAAAAGCTCAATGTGTTTTACTTTGAGCAAATCACAAGCTCTAACTTTCTGCAGAAAACATAAAAAAAAAAAAAACACCTTAGTATATGCCTATGTGAACTATACTATTTGTGAACTATAATATTTGTAAACAATTTTTATGATGTTAAAACATACATGAACCTTCTGTAATAAGACCTGCAACGGTTAAGACAACAGGTTGATTACACACAAACAGTACCTTCCTACAGAAGGGACCTTAATCTTGCAACAGAGAAAAACTGTGGCAATGTTGAAGAGATTTCCTCAATAATCTCTTCAAAAGGAAGGCCTTCTAACTTCATAATTACATTAATCCTAGAGATGCACACAAAAGCCCATCGGTGCTCTAAGAGTCAGATCTCCACTATGGGTTCTCCAATTCCTGGCTTATACAGGAATCCTGAATTCCCAGGTCAGTCACTCATCAACTGCAAAGTCTTTCCCCCACCAGCCCTTACTTTCTGAATGGAAAGAAGAGGTGAAGCAAAGCTACTGTTGCTTCTGGAAGTATTAAAATAAATTTACTTATCCAAATTGTATCTGATAGTTTTGAGAGGAAATTAAAGAAGTAGAATCTGTTTCTCTGAGCCTGTCAGAGTTCAGGAAGGTTTTGGATAACACTCTCAGACACAGGGTTTGATTTTGGGGTGGTCCTGTGCAGAGGCAGGAGTTGCACTCCATGACACTTGTGGGTTCCTTCCAACTTGTGATATTCTGTGATTCTAGGTATTTGTTCAAACCCACTGAACTGACTCTCCTCCTCTGTATCTCCTGGTTAGTACAGGCTTGGTATTTGACACATTGCATGTATCGTCTTCAGGAAATTCTGCTCTAATAAAGGAAAAATAATAGTTTGGTTCTTTCATCTCAAAGCAGAATCTGCAAATACATTTTTAGAATGCATTAACTGTACACACTGTAGCAAATTTGACCTATTTTACTCTGCTCTGTACATGTGCAGTGTAACACAATGGGGACAGGAACACCAAGCAGCACAATGAAAAGCTTAACAGCTGAAGCCAGCACAGAAAGCAAAGATACAACTGCACTACAGGTTTTCTGTAGTGGTCCACTGTAAAGAGAAGGGATAGGGAATTCTATTTTCAGTAATAAGAACTAAAAATAAAACACATGTGGGAGAAAAATCTAACTAAAACAGAGTTTATAGTTTAATATAGCAATGAAATATTTGACTGAGGGGAAGAGAAGAATTCATTAGTAGATGTAAACACAAAATTTGAATAATTTGGGATAGAAGGATAGAGTCAAGGGAATAAATTAGGGTAGGCAGTTTTGCTGTCTCTATAAATTTTGATACACTCTGCCAAGATGAAAGACAAGAGATAAGAAACTCAAAAACTGTTCCACATTCAAGTTTCCTGAGGGTTTCTAGCTGAAAGTACTTTTTTTATTACATCACTTAAAGTTATGTAAAAATATAGGCAAATGTGCTTAACAAAAGACAAAGAGAATCTATGGGTTACATATGCTCACGTTACTTTAGTATAGATCATTTATGTGTTTTGTATACACCTTTAACTGTCATTCATCACTGGCTGCAATAGCAACGTGCTTCCTTTTGTTTTTCAGTAACCACCCTTAATACTCTCACTCCCTTTGAAATCAAAGGGCAGGCTTTACCCAGCAGCACAACTTCCTCCCAGCCCAAGCAGCTTCACAGAAATCAGTACTCACTTCACCCATGTATTCAAGATTACAGTAGATCCTGTTAACGTTAAGAGGTTTTAAAACAAAAACCTCAGGGACAAACTAAATGAAACAACCTCCAAAATAATATAAAGGAAAAAATCACGTTGTCAGTCTGCTGTGCTTTCAAACTAATGAACAATGAAAATGATCATAAAAGTGAACAAATCCAGTTGAACTATGAGACAGAATAATGATCAGAACACCACCTGTGAATAGAAAAATAACTAACTAATGGAAGACACATTACCTTTAAAATTGTAATATTCCACGTAAAACTTTCTACTGATTTTTGCAGTTTTCTTTCTTTTAAGCCTTCTCTTGCTCCTATATTGTGCAGGTTTTCATGAAACTCCATTGCTGTGGAGAGTAAAAGAGGAAGTAATATAGTAGCTATTTTCATGTATTGCCATCACAGAAACAGTGACTTGAAACTAAAAAGGTAAAGAACAATGAAAAAGCTTCAAAAATTTCATTCTTCAAGCACAAATATATCTGATATAGTAACGTGAAGTTATACAACATGCCAATATACTCAGATCTCTCTAAGCCAAAATCCACACTACAGTACCTGCTGGGTCACTGCCATAGAAACATGGAGCCAAACAAATATTTACTAAACAAAATCTTCTTCAATCACAATTGAATCTGTTGCACTACATGTGAAGACCTTTTTGTGGATTTCTGTGAAATGGAAACAGTAATTTCAGGAAATATGACCCAACATATTTATTTTATGCTTTGCTCTAGAACGCACCAAATTTACATCACAGTTGTCTGATTTATGTGCTGAAAGCCGTGCAGAACACAGCCTTCTCACTTAACCTCCAAGGGAAAGAGCACAGCTGTGAAAGAGATGGTGGGGAAGTGAGCCACCAAGGACATTTACACTCATGAAAACTAGTGTCTCCATACAACTGGCATCTGACAGACCCCAACCCAAAATTTACTGCAAAATTCAATGTGGTAGATTGACCAAAGCATACATTTTAACTCAGTGAAATGCACAGATTCAATAATAAATAAATTGCTTTCCATGATGGTGTTACAAGTCATACATAGGTAAGTCTGAAGCACAGTTTCCTTCCTATACAGAAAGTAGCAGGTCCTTCCATTGATATGCACATCAGTCCAGCCTGCATTTCCTTGCATTTTCCTCCCTTCTTAAATTGTGCTCTGAAGATCTCCATCAGTAATAACATAAAGTTGCATAATAAAATTTACAGTTATGAACTTGAAATCAAGGTACAGTATAATTCTGAATTATTCTATTAACTACAATGATTCAGAATTTCTATCTGCTATTGAGTAGATGTGCTTCAAAATTTGGTTGGAATTAATTGTCATGAAATCAACACACAAACTTGTGTTGCCTGTCAATCCTAATTAAAGTAGGTTGACTTTTAAGGGCATTATTGTATCTATTCTTCTCCATAATCTCTGCCCTACACTCATGTCTTAATAGAAAATTAAGATATGACTGAACGTTTTCATCATATACGTGCTTACCTTATTCCTACAAAAATGCATATGCATACAAAAAGAATTAAAATTATTCATAAATTCTAAAGACAGACAAAATAACCCTCTTTTTAACTTTTTTTCTTACTTTTTACTTTAAATCTTACTGTAAGAAAAATAGCATATGCTTCCACTGAACTAAACTACTGTACAGTTTTTATTTGAAAATACTTCTTCATAGCTCTACCTCTGTACTGAGAGTACAGCCTCAAGAAAAGTATTTATTTTGTATTTCTCCAGATCTTTAACCATGTGAGAAATTAAGGTTCCTCCATCCATCACTGTTTCCAAGTATCTGTTTCCTGTTCAGATCTTCAAAAAAACAAGATAAACTCTCAATATGATCATGGGAAGATGATGCATAGCTCCATATATACAATACTACATTTTGAGAGCCTCCATAACAATATTGATTATCTTATCTGCACCATTTATTCCCAGACTATGCTGATAAACTTGGAGCTCTGTATTCCGATTCTCAGCAGAATAAATGTATGGAATATAAGCAGGTGACTTGCAGCATAATCCCCTTATCAGCTGTTAAAAAAAAAAAAAAAAGTGAAAGGAGGTGGACAAGAGTGCAAGCAGCACATTTACAGAACTGCAGTGATGATGTATTAACATCATAGCCATCTTTATAAACACTCTCCTTCAAATCCTAGCCCATGGGCACTAGTGACTGATAACAACCATGATGCAGAGCTACTCCCAGATGAAGAATAATCCTGAGGGACTGCATAAATGATGTGAAATCGGTGCTTTGCAGATTATAGATTGTTCTAATTTACACAGTATCATTGGTTATTCAGACATGGAGACAACAGTGGCCAAATGTTCTGCTAACTAGAACTCATCACCTATGGTGCACTGAGCGCCTTCTGTGATGATCATCTTCTTCACACTCATGCTGAGCCACATTTCTGTTTTGTCAAAGCCATTCCACTCCAGCTAAATACTCCAAGCAGTTGGCAGCTACATTTCATTGCCCTTTTTCAGAAAACAAAATGATGTCAGATGATCCCACCAGGGCAAACACATGTACAACTTTGGCAAACAAGTGCCACCTGCTTAACAAGCACTAATCACACTTCATAACTCTTCTTACAGACAGGAAAGGGCAACTCCTCATTATCACAGGAACCTAAAAGCTATCCTATTCTAAGGCTAAACATACAACCAGAGGCAAATGGATTTAAATTATATTTCTGTTTCTATTACAACTTTTCCAGGTAAACTTAAATGATTATTTCAGTTCTCATTATTTGACCTCTGGATTATATCAGTCTCATTTTTTCCACCAGCTGATTGGAACTAGCCATGCTCCTTATAAAGTATATGGGCAACCTGAGCGTTAACTGCGAAGTATGAATGCAGCACAGCATTTATCTATTGACTACATTTCTCCTGGTATTCTCCTTCTCCATCCCTGCTTGTTTTTCTTCTGTGTTTTGTTTCATTTGCTTTTTCCTGAGAACTGGCTATTTTTGTGCATTAATATTGTCGAAGTAATAACAGAAGTGTTAAATTACAAAATGAAACTGACTTTCAAAAGATAAAAGGAAAAAGAAAGAGATTTTCATTCACAATTCATTAATAAAATGACAAATAAGTTCACACAGTCACTTAAAAGTGCCTTTAAGATAAGCTTACAAAAAACTGTATTTTTTAATAAATAAATTCACAGATTTTCTATATCCTTGCAAGCATACATTCAGCTCTTGCTGTCATTAAGATAAGGTAAACAAGTTAACTTTATGAGGTTTAACTACTTCTAGAATTATTAGTCCATTAGTGTCTTGAACTGCCTAATATCTCTCGGATGGTAATAGTCAATTATGCTAACTTGATTTATCACTCTTACTGTATTTCTACATATACCACCTCTTTAATGCAAAAAGCACAAGTTACTCATGCTTTCAATTTTTACTGGCAGCTATTAAAAAAAGACATCGCCCACAAATTTCTCAGTGGTCATGAAAATTATATAGGATGCCAGAGTACACTAATGCAGTGGCAACGTCATTATTAACAATTTGGTCATATTTTTCCCAGTGAAAAAGAACCTGAACTATAACTTCGTGAAAGAGGAAGATGGCCTCCTTTTTCCTTTTAAAAGAACAGATGACAAGAGTACGCTTGGTCTACATTCTCAAAAGATGCATTTCTTGACTTCTAAATTTGGTGTTATCATTGAAGATCAATACGAAACATAAAAATGAACATCAACAGTATAGAGTTGAACAAGAATTTCTCAGAAGGTGATATGTAAGAAACCACAGCAACATGGTCATTCTCTAAGTACCTCTGCATACTCCAGTGCACATTTGCTATGCTTAGCAGTCATTTCATGCTGCTGCAATCCACACAGCAAATAGGCATGGCAAATGAAGATTGTATTAAAACCTCTCAGGGTGTGACCAGAAAGCATCCTCCATTCCTGCCCTTCTTCAGAAAGGTCTATTACAAATTAATCACAAATTTGTTCTTAATAGCATCTTATGCTAAATCAAAACCGAAAGTAATGTCATCAGTAACTAAAAACATTACTGTAATATTCAACTGATGTGAAATGAAGCACTACATCTCTCTGAAGGCTGATGGAAGTGATCTATCTATATGAAAGCTCCTGACTTCAGAGATCAGCACAAGGTCTAATCATGACCATAAATCTCCTACCAAAAGCTGTCCACTTCCATCTCCAAAAATTAATCTTAACAATCATCAGCTAAGATACTCTTACTAATGTATACAGACTGTAAATTCTATAGTTGTAAGATTTCAAGCTGTCAGAAAAGGTTGATATAGTTGGATTACCAGAAAAAATTTGAAAAGATTAAAAGCATTAAAAAGGAACTGACAAAGTCTCAGTAGAAGAATGTCTGCTCAGAAACGCCTGACTAAATGAGAACTGAAATAAGATCCTGTCTCCAGTAAAAATTACGGTTGGGAGGAAAAAGAGTTTCTCTCATACTGCTAATGAGAAAATAATCTCATACTGCTGCTGAGAAATAATCTATTATCGATTTATTAATCCCAGTCATCATAATTGTGTATAAGAAGACATACCACACAATAACACAAGTTGATTTCTTATTAATCATACAGCCTTAACTGAGTAAAAATCAACAGCTTGAAAAAGGTGAGACACACAAGGTTATGAACAGCTCAGGAATGACAACACCCACACATCTTTTGCATCCTTTTGCTCTATCTTATGTAATTACCAATTATACTACCACAATTAATCTGGTTTATTACTAGTACTGCAGTGAACTAATGGGAATTTAATCCATCCCATTTATCACAATGCTGAAACGAATTTTTACTTTAATAGCACTGTTTAAGAAATTATCTTAAGGTTTGTGCTGTTTTGAGCAAACATTACTACTGAGTAGTGATTCATTTGTGTTAGCTGAGATAGATAGCTCAGTATCACTTGTAAATTAGAATGCATTGACCTACATGCCTTAACCCACCACATTCTACTTCCTGATGTTCAGAAATCTACATATGGCCAATTGTTGTGGTCTGCCTGGTAAATGGCAACATCATGCTGTTAACGACAGTGCTTTAAGGCTGGCTGGTCAAATCACTTTTAGCTCATCTCACTCTCATCTAGCCCATACTTCCCAAAGGTCTGGGATAACGTTACAGAAGTGTGTTTAAGGCATCAGTAAAGTCAAACCAAGACCAAGCTAGTCTAACAGTGCTGTAGTCACCTCAACGTATTGTACCTACATTGATTAAACTACAACATACAAAGCAGCATAACTCACTGTGCTATTCTTAAACCACTTAAAAAGAGTATATTAAAAGCATTAAAAGCAATGAGCATTACGTCAATGAGATGCATGTATTTACTGCCTTGTCTAATTTATTTAAGTATCTTTGTTGGAAAACTCTAACGATAACTACATTTTTTTAATTATTATTATTATAATCAAGTTGTAAAGAGACTGTAACCTAAAGAAGAGAACTTGAATGTGTGTGTAGGAATCTAACCTGCTTGGAACTTTGGTATTTCTTTCTTCCTCTCTCTTTTTTTTTTCTTTTTTTTTAAGATTTACTATCACAATGCCCTGGCATAGAAATTCTGCTTATGGGAATAGAAATTAAACCATTTCTTTAGCTGAGAATTGAGGTATTTGCTTTTCAAGGAATCCCTACTGAAACAGTGAGCACAATACTTACTATACTGTATCTCCAAAGCCAGGTTTTTACTTTACATACTGGTTTGTTTTCTTCGATTAAAATTTTCTAGTAAGAACCTGATTTAAAAATATTCAAGATATAATCATACAGCAGGTAGCTTTCTTCTGGTTTAGGCTTCTTTCCTTAACAAAGAACTTTATTAATGTAATATCAATATGTAAAACTTTGGCAATAAATACATATATACAGTAGGCCTAGTATGAAATGGACAGTGAACAACATTTTTCCATATCTATATTAAAAACATATTACTCATACTTTTTTTAAGTGCTTAATTTCAGCCAAGTTAAATATGTTTTATTTTATTCTTGGAGGGTGCTTTTATCTAGAAGTGAATTAAATATTTTTTCAGAAGATTAATAAATAGGTAATAAAAATAATTGAGAATTAAATATTTTAAAAATTTGAGGAAAACACTATACAGCTGTTAATTAGGTTACCACAGACTGCAGCTCAATTACTACGTGCACTCTTTTTGAATTGTTCTTTACAAATAAAAAAATATCCAAGAAAGCACTTCAGCCTTGGACATTTTTCTTAGTAAAGGAAAGAATTCTTGGAAAGAATTTAAAATGTAAGTGCCCATTTCCACCCATAAATACTTAATGAGTGCATACAGCTGCTACATTTGCCTGCATCTTTGAAGGCCAAGGCTTTAATTTTTTACTGAACAGAATATGCTTCTTACTAATTTTCTTTCTGATTATATTGTTCTATGAGGTATTTCAACCTCATAAATAATTTCTTCTTAAAACAAAGTTTATCAAAAAAGTGCTTGAGAAAAGAGCCTGGTTACCAGATCACTTCTGCAATAAATCATACAAATCATGTTAAAGAAGTAACAGAAATTATTATAGCTGTAAATTTTCAAGTAATTTTGCTTACAGAACACTCTTCATACAAAGATTTAAAATGCACTATAATAAATTACTTCTCAGTGTTCGACTGTATTGTGTAAGTATCACTTCTGGCTACAAAAACTGAGTCTCAACAGGAACAAGGATTAGATGCACACACAATTTCCAGCACCCACTTCCCACTGAAGTTACCCAAAACATTTTACATGGTTAACTAGAGAATGAGAATTTCTGTGTGTGCTGTTCTTCAGTTACAAAATGCTCCAGGTTACAATTATTTGCATTCAAAATATTTATGCTAACACTTAATGAAATAATATATTAACTAAATAAAATTCTTAGTAGTTTTAATTATTTTGACTTGTTTAGCAATGTTCTGTACGTCCTTGCTAAATAGAAATGTTCTCCATACATAGCCAGCCATGCCCTGCCTCTACTTAGGGGGTTAAAAAAACACTCTGATGCCTGAGGCTCCTTTATTCTTCAAAGGTAGGGAAGAAAAATTGTATGCCTAAGATAACTTCCTTATTCCAACATTTCAAATGATAATGGCATCACAATCTGCCTAAAACCATTTTCTCTGCTACCAGTATCAGTATTTAGTCTTTCAATCCCAATACATCCAGTTCCATACCTACCTCAGTAACTCAGTTTTCAACATAAGGCACCTCCTTTAAAGCGGACAAACCACATAAGATGGTCTCACAATGCACCAGCTTTTAATGAACTGCTGTTAGAAGAAATTCAAAGTAGCTGCAACACCAAGGTTATGCTGCTACAAAGATACAGAAAGGACATCTGACTATGACTCAGTTACAACTTGATAACTTCCATAAATGCAGTAACAAGCTCCAACTTCCTCAAACACCTTCAAGAACAGTCCTGTGTAACATTAATTTTCTGGACAACAAAGTCAAGAAAACATTTATAAAGCAATGAAATATACAAGACCCACACACCTACACTTTTTGTGAGCCTCCAATAGTGTAGAAAATTCACAAAAACCTGGGCCTTCACAAATTAAGACATTTGCACTGAATAGAAGACTCACAGTATTCCACCCTGATTTCTGCCAAATGTAACCTAAAAGGACAAACTACATTTCTAAATGTGGGCTAAATAAGCTACTACCACATGAAAATGAATTACTGCTGTCAATAAGGGCAGAAATACAGAATGAAAATAGAACAGAATATTTTTTCTACATATTGCTGTTTCTATCTTTTACTTATCAGCTTTGATCCTCAAGAGAGATCACTGAAAGTCTAAAAAAAAAAAATTCCTAATGTTACTGAATGCTAGAAAGCAGACTTAATAAGTGCATTGATTTATGGTACATTGTAATTTCTCCCAATCTTCAGATCCTGCTGTGCCCACATTGTTTCACTGGCAATAGTAATTACTATCTCTTTCTGTTCAACAAGAATGCTTCTTCTCCATTCTTTAATGCTACCTTCTGCTCCAGAGAAGTTGGCTACTTTTTTCTATTAAATTATCTGATTAACATAATTAAGCGTTGAACACCCTGTGTTTAACTTGGAATTTGTTATTATTGTTTAAAATATGAAGAATGAAATGAATGTGCTTCGAAAACTCATTAATCTCTTCTAAGTATAGCCCTTCAGTTAATAAAACATATTATAAAATTGGTCTTTCAACTGTATTATTTATAACAATTTACTGTTTTTTCTTAACCTCCATCTATGGATAGGTTGGAAGTGTCTTAGCAGCTGTTGTACTTGTTCTGTCCTTACATGTAGATACAGCCAGTCTGACAGGTGGATAAAAGGATTCTTTCCTGCTGTTTTAGATTAGATCTTAGGATAAAAATATAGTATTTGATCAGACCTTAGTACACAAAATGACTGGTGCACTTGTGCATCCTAGTGTACCTCCATATATCTTCAGAGATACAATTAATCTTCCCTCTTTAATCAGTTTAATCGTAGAAGGTAACGACTAAAAATACAAACTGCAAGCTAATATCAGATTAATTTTGCAAATATACCTGTACTATGGATAGCTTACTTAAATCAAGACTATCCTTTCAGTCTTTCACAATTGTATTAATATTTCTAGTACATAACTGTATTTTACAATTATTTTTACTCACTGAAGTAACTGGAAGTTTAACATAGAGCTCTAGATATTCATCATTCATACACTGCTAGTATCAACTGTAGGAAAAAAAGGCTTTATGTGAAGAGGCAAACTCAGAAGAACACTACAAACTCTGTGCTACTTTGAGTGTTTTTACAATCTTTTAAGTACAGCATTTCAAGATAAATCTACATGGCAAAATAAACTTGTAAGTGAAGTTGAATGGAGAATATAAAGAAAAGTGACATGGTGTATGGATCTGATAACAACCGGGATGCAAAAAATCTAGATTTCTAATACCATATGTCAGCTTATTTATGCTAATAAGCATAATCCGTCGCCTATGTCACCTGTGCTGCTGAGGCCAAACTAGGATGTTCAACAAATGACTGAATTGTGGGAATGACACTGAGAAACATTTAATCAAGTTTACATGTTTTCCTTAGAAAAGCACTAGCATAGATTCAATCTATTGTCATTAATTTATTTATGAACGGTGGAAACTCAAATTGTCAAATTTGTTCACAAGACAAGTGGTAAATGCTTTAGATAAGAAAATAAAAGGCAGGAAGAGGAAGATGGGAGTAGCAAGTGAGATTACTAAGAACATCCAAGAAAGCATGGGAGGTGATGCAGGGACCGATATATCTCTCTTACGAGGAAAGGCTGAGAGACCTGGGACTGTTCAGCCTGGAGAAGTGAAGACTGAGGGGGTATCTTATCAATGCTTGTAAGTACCTAAAGGGTAGGTATTAGGAGGATGGGACCAGGCTCTTTTTTGTGGTGCTCAGGGACAGGACAAGAGGTAACAGGTACAAACTAGAACACAAAAAGTTTCATTTGAACATGAGAAACTCTTTACTTTGAGGGAGACAGAGCACTGGGATGAGCTGCCCAGAGAGGCTGAGGAGCCTCCTTCTCTGGAGATATTCAAAACTGCTTTCCTATGTAACCTACTCTAGGGAACTTGCCTAAAGCAAGGGAGTTGGACTAGATGATCTCCAGAGGCCCCTTGCAACCCCTACAATTCTGTGATTCTGTGATACATCAGATTATCGTAAAAAACCACCACGGTGGTTATTCCATGCCTATTTCTTAATGGTTGTTCTTTTTTTCCCATAATGGAATGTGGATTCAAGAATATTCAAGGCACAAAAGAGACAGGATTAAATGGCTGCAGAATATAAAACAATTTGATAGCTGGCTTATTAAAAATGAGAGAAAGGAAAAAGTGGAGAAAAACAGGTATTTCAGAAGAATGGAGACAGACTTTAAAGTGGACTCAAAGTCCTATTGTAGTCTAAAAAATAGGTAGTAGTTCAGGGATTGGATGTAAATACTGTAGATGTTTTACTTTGAAAAGTGAACTTCATGAAAAACACACAAATTGATCCAATTCTAAGATTTAACTTGAAGATAAGCACAGACTACTGATGCAAACTCATTAAATATTGCTTACTTAGGAAGTCTAACAGTAATAGATCAAGTAGAATTTTTTCAGTACCCCACATGTGAAGCCAACCTTAGCTGCTGTAGCATCTCATCAGAAATCAAGACTTGCTGAAAGACAGTATTTCAGAAGGCACAGATGAATGAATTCTGCTGGATTTGTGTAAATAATACAATATGTCAACAAACTGCAAATTCTCTTTCAAATCAGAGTCAAGTGCAAGAATGTTGGGAAAAACTGTTCTCATCATTCTCTTTCATTGGTTAAAAAAACCTCAACTGCCTATATACTCAGTTAAAAGTGCTCCCCAATATTTAATTACAGTAATTTATTTTCATCTATTCATGGATTACCTAATATGTACACAACACATAAATACAAGCATCTTATATGCTTTGTTATAGTGGACCCTAAGTCTAAAACCAATTTAGACTACAAATAATGGAAAGAAATAAGTAATGGAAACAGCTCTGTAAACATGCAGCTTTGCTGAAAAGCCATTAAAACAAAATGAATTTTATCATTTTAGTTTTCAAATCCAAGAAGAATTTGCAGTGCTTGTATGGTCATTATCATAATCTTTTTTGCATGCAGCTCAGCCATAACTTCTTCCCAATGCATACTGTGCACTGTTTATCTTCGACAGCATCCGGTATCGCTGGATCTTCTTCAAACACTATCCCATTTCTGATGCTGCCAAAAGACTGCTTTGGAGTACATATTAAAACATGTACTCATTTTATGTCTTTTACTACCTGCATTGTTTAATAATGCAGGTCCCTGATGGTTTTGTCACTGTACAGACGGAATAAATAAGACAGTTCTTGCTCCAACAACCTGGAATCTAACCATAAGGAAAAAAACGCTAACAGATGGGCAAAGAAAAAAGAGTGAGTACAAGGAAGCAACANCTTTTTTGTGGTGCTCAGGGACAGGACAAGAGGTAACAGGTACAAACTAGAACACAAAAAGTTTCATTTGAACATGAGAAACTCTTTACTTTGAGGGAGACAGAGCACTGGGATGAGCTGCCCAGAGAGGCTGAGGAGCCTCCTTCTCTGGAGATATTCAAAACTGCTTTCCTATGTAACCTACTCTAGGGAACTTGCCTAAAGCAAGGGAGTTGGACTAGATGATCTCCAGAGGCCCCTTGCAACCCCTACAATTCTGTGATTCTGTGATACATCAGATTATCGTAAAAAACCACCACGGTGGTTATTCCATGCCTATNAAAAGTTTCATTTGAACATGAGAAACTCTTTACTTTGAGGGAGACAGAGCACTGGGATGAGCTGCCCAGAGAGGCTGAGGAGCCTCCTTCTCTGGAGATATTCAAAACTGCTTTCCTATGTAACCTACTCTAGGGAACTTGCCTAAAGCAAGGGAGTTGGACTAGATGATCTCCAGAGGCCCCTTGCAACCCCTACAATTCTGTGATTCTGTGATACATCAGATTATCGTAAAAAACCACCACGGTGGTTATTCCATGCCTATTTCTTAATGGTTGTTCTTTTTTTCCCATAATGGAATGTGGATTCAAGAATATTCAAGGCACAAAAGAGACAGGATTAAATGGCTGCAGAATATAAAACAATTTGATAGCTGGCTTATTAAAAATGAGAGAAAGGAAAAAGTGGAGAAAAACAGGTATTTCAGAAGAATGGAGACAGACTTTAAAGTGGACTCAAAGTCCTATTTTAGTCTAAAAAATAGGTAGTAGTTCAGGGATTGGATGTAAATACTGTAGATGTTTTACTTTGAAAAGTGAACTTCATGAAAAACACACAAATTGATCCAATTCTAAGATTTAACTTGAAGATAAGCACAGACTACTGATGCAAACTCATTAAATATTGCTTACTTAGGAAGTCTAACAGTAATAGATCAAGTAGAATTTTTTCAGTACCCCACATGTGAAGCCAACCTTAGCTGCTGTAGCATCTCATCAGAAATCAAGACTTGCTGAAAGACAGTATTTCAGAAGGCACAGATGAATGAATTCTGCTGGATTTGTGTAAATAATACAATATGTCAACAAACTGCAAATTCTCTTTCAAATCAGAGTCAAGTGCAAGAATGTTGGGAAAAACTGTTCTCATCATTCTCTTTCATTGGTTAAAAAAACCTCAACTGCCTATATACTCAGTTAAAAGTGCTCCCCAATATTTAATTACAGTAATTTATTTTCATCTATTCATGGATTACCTAATATGTACACAACACATAAATACAAGCATCTTATATGCTTTGTTATAGTGGACCCTAAGTCTAAAACCAATTTAGACTACAAATAATGGAAAGAAATAAGTAATGGAAACAGCTCTGTAAACATGCAGCTTTGCTGAAAAGCCATTAAAACAAAATGAATTTTATCATTTTAGTTTTCAAATCCAAGAAGAATTTGCAGTGCTTGTATGGTCATTATCATAATCTTTTTTGCATGCAGCTCAGCCATAACTTCTTCCCAATGCATACTGTGCACTGTTTATCTTCGACAGCATCCGGTATCGCTGGATCTTCTTCAAACACTATCCCATTTCTGATGCTGCCAAAAGACTGCTTTGGAGTACATATTAAAACATGTACTCATTTTATGTCTTTTACTACCTGCATTGTTTAATAATGCAGGTCCCTGATGGTTTTGTCACTGTACAGACGGAATAAATAAGACAGTTCTTGCTCCAACAACCTGGAATCTAACCATAAGGAAAAAAACGCTAACAGATGGGCAAAGAAAAAAGAGTGAGTACAAGGAAGCAACAAAAGCTATTTTTGTTAAGGCAGTAGGAGGACATGTGTCAATCCAGCTATATTTGTAGAAGAATTTTTAAAATCAATTCTAAGGAAGCAGCCCTGTGGATGTTTACAGTGAGTATGTGGGACAACATAATAGATAGCAGGACGATGGCTCACTAGCTATCAGACAATGGAAACTCTTGTTACCAGATGAGCAGACTCAAGAAAAGTAAAAGCAGCTCAGCCTGTGTAGAATAAGGAAAATGCAGAGAGATGAGTATTGGGAGAAACATCATCAAAATGACCACAGGAAAATGATGTAAGGAAGGTAAAACTAAAATGCTCAAGCTCAGATAAAAGGATAGGAGTGTGCTGAAACATCAGATTAGAACCTGAATAAGAGTTCTGGCTGCACAGATAGCTAGGGAAAACTATACCTCAAAAAACATATAGAAAAAGAGATATCTGAATGATCAGCATACAGTGCTGGAGAACTTCATCTCCTGAAACAGCAAACTTAAATGCATTTCTTTTAGGTATTGTCACAGCTACTTTTTTTTTCCACGTGTACATTAATTTACCTTACTGATGTTACGTTTCACACACTGTTTAATTCTCAGTGTTACAAATGCCACCATACTGTTTCACAGTCACAGCTAGATTCGAGTACTCTCAACAATTTTTTGTCACCAGCAAACTGTGTTCACTCATGATTTGCTTCTGATCACTTAATGAATACTTGGAATATCAAGTGTACTGCTGAGCTTTCGCCTCTGAACACCAAAATGCAACTGAAGCTTTGGTTCCCTCTTTTAACCACTGATTAATTCAGACAGCATTTGAATTAATTGCAATTGGTGATTCAAGAAAAGTGGAAGAATATCAAGGAGGACAGGGATGGGATAAGATGACCTGGACATTCAAATTCTTTATTCCAGTTTTACAGTTATTTTTAAATTAGTTTTGAACTTCTAAAGAGGGCCAAAGTCTTATCATCAAAGTTAAGCTAGAAAATTGTTTAATGAAGTTTGACAGATCTATCTTATAAGCCTGTTAATAATAATAAAACCTTGCTGCTTATTCCCAACTCATCAGTTTTGCTTCTCAATTTTTCCAGCTTTTTCACCATTTGACCCACAGAAAAACAGCAACAAAAACACTGACAAATACATAATTTTGCTTTTCCGTTATCAAGAAACTACATTGGAAAATGTATAATCCTTAACTGAGAATTAAATAGAATATTATCTACTGAAATGAATTAGTCTACTGAAAATCTTGGAAAATCATTAATATTTAAAGGTAATTTAATTCTGGTCATTCATCTTAACAAATACCCTGACCTTGCAGGGCTGCAGCTGCCCTAAATAGCAGCATCTATTACATAATCCATACTTAGGCTTATGTCATTGTGCTGTAGGTTTCTCATCTAAATGAGATCAAAATCTCTCTTCACTGCTTACCACTGGTTTTAAGTCTTTAGCCTTCTTAAACAAAGGATTCTTGTACCCAACTGCACTTTAAATCAAATAAAGTTGTAAGACCCAGGAAGATAAGACATATGCAAGCTTACTGGAACCTGTACGACCTAGTAGCAAGCAATATTTTCTGGAGAATAACAACTCTTAAAAGCATAAGGACAGTAGGCAAAGAGCTTTTGCCTTGCATTTTACCTAGGGATCTAAGCTGTCTGAGACAGTGTTGTAGTTAAAAAATACGGCACAATACTAACAAGACATATGAAATAACATTTTCGTCACTCATGTCATCTGTAATTACTTATGTCTGACCACAAAGTAAACAGGACAAGTTAAACTTTTCAATTGTTTTGACAATTCAATGGTTTGACTGAGATTTACAGAGTTTAAGGAGTGTATGCTAGGAATGAAGTGGAGATTCTGAAATTCAGAGAGGGTACACCTTCCTGCATCTCATCTGATTTGAAAGACACCTGTTAACAGGAAAGAGTTTGTAAAGAGGGAAACTGAAATTTAGTGGACAGCAATGAAGGGGACCAAAGAATGCAAGAAAACCATCTAAGATTATGGCAGCTGCCGAATGCTGAATACTGGATAGAAAAAAAAATGTATTTGTATGAAAAAGCTTTTGTCCCAACTGATTTGTGCATGACACAAATGGTTGCAAATACATTGACTCTAGCAGATATCCTGTTTCTGATGCAAAAGGACGTGCACCATTAACTGAGCAACTATGCTATGTTATTTAAAAATATACTTGAGAGAGATCAAAAGAAAACCAGCACAATTAAGCAGCACGGTCAGAGACGCTATTCAAAATAAAGTAGCAGCCTTCGAAACTCAAATTTGTGTCCAAATGATAAAATTTCTACGACGTATCAGGAGAGAAGGGGACAATTTGTGAAAGGACTAAGAACAAACTGGCTATACAATCTGTTTCAAATATATCAGAAACAGGAAAACTTCCAGAGAAAGTGTGGGTGGAACTCATAGATCGCAGTAAAGATTAAAAAAAAAGGATTTTGTACATTCGTGCAGAACATGCAAAAAAATCATTTTATTCTGAACAGACAATATGGTAACAAGTCCACAGGCCAAGGCGTATTCATCTAACAGAGATACAGAAACTCTGGGATGAAATACCTACATTATTATTATGCAGTTTTCACAAGACAAGATACTTCACCAAGGGTCCTGAAGACATTAAACTTACAGGACAAAAAAAAAAAAAAAAGAGAAGTTCCCACACAGAAAAGCAGGTATAAGTAAATAGTTAAAAGACTTCACTGAAGGAGCATCAGTTTCTTTCCTGTAATCCTGTGCCTGCATTTGAATACATTGTGTGTGCACATGAATACAGAGATAAGATACTGTCCACATACAAAACATTGTGACTTCCAAAGATGAGTTATAATTTTACAATGTTTCATTTCTATTATTTGAAATACCCTTTCCACTGTTGTTGTACACTACTGTACAACACTAATACATATATGTGCATGTGTATATTTGCTGTAGTTAGATAAATAAACTCAATCAAAAGTTTTAGGAAATAAAGAAAAATGTCATAAATTATTTAAAATAGTTTTAAAAGACAGTTTGAACGTACCTGCCTTCTGACATTGCACTATCTTCTCATATAAGTTATCTGTGTTTTCAACTAGAGTCCTGATGGTCTGAATCATCTGTAGAGAAAATAAAACACACAGAAATATCAGTAAAATTTAATTTTTACTGGCAATTTGAAATCTGAAAAATATTTTTTAGTTTAAAATCAAATCAATAATCTAATATCTGTTTTTAATGAATAAATTCTTCTTCCTTCTTAGACCAGGCAGAGAAGTGCCACAAATGTGACATAAAAACATAAAAAACAAGATGGCTTTGGGTCAGGATCTGTGAACACTGGAGTAAAATGTCTATTCCATAATGTTCAAAATGTGTGGAAATGATTCAATTATTTACTAGGTGATTTACTTTTGATGTCCTGGGAGAGATAACCTGGATGCAGATTTCCTTTTTGTTACTTTGTTAGCTCACCACCCAGTAATTGCTTTTCCTATGTACTGTGCTATTGCTTTTCCAGATTTGCTCTTCTGTATTTCCCCTTTCTGTGACTCAACCTGTGCATGCACACAAATCCCCCAAGGCTGGAACTGGAGGATAAGGACAATAAATGATTCCCTTACTTGATCTTTCTAAAGTAAAAGCCTGTCATCGAAACTCAGCCAAAAGCACACTGATTAAAATGGATCTGTGCAAATTTTTCAGCCCGGACTTTGCTTTACCCCTTAACCAATAATATCACTGGGATCTAATCAAGCAGCATTATATCCCTTCACCATAACACTGGTTAAGCTAGGCATACTGCGTATCTGAATGTTGAGGTGGAACATTCTTATCCTTAAGAACTACAACTGCCGTTACGAGGAGGAACATTTCAGGTTACAGGGAAAAAAAGAAAAAAAAGAAAAACAAACACATCTAAAATTCCTCCTCCCCAATATAATGCTTTAAGAAGCAGGACTACAGCAGTCCTTTCTCTCACCTAGTAGAGGAAGCTTTCTCCAGCTGAATGACATTGACATTGAGGCTTATTTTTTGAACACTGCTCTAAGTGAGACATGAGTGAATGTGGAGAAGTGGTTAAATGAGCCCCAAATTTGGGACCACAGAAAGTGTAAAGTGTAAAGATAATTCTAGGCCAATTTCTACTACTAAGTTGTTCAGGTTGCTGGATAAACTGGATAATTCTTACATTTAATCTTTGCATCCTGATTAATCTGTTTATAATTTCAAAGTATATTTGTCCAGACTTAGGTCAGTTTAAAAAAAAAAAAAAGAGAGAGAGATACAATGCAAATTATAATGCAAATTATAACAATAAGGGAGGAAGACATAGTAACTGGATCAGGTTGCTAAGCTGCAAGGGAAATATTTTAGCTTACCCATTTTTAACGGGATTGCTGTTTGAATAGAAATATCACAGAATCATAGAATCAACAAGGTTGGAAAAGACCTTCAAGATCATCCAGCCCAACTGTCTACCCATCACCAATATTTCTCTTTAAATGATGTTCCTCAACACAATGTCTAAACATTTTTTAAATACCTCCAGGGTTGGTGACTCCACCACCTCCCTGGGCAGCACATTCCAGTGCCTGACCATTCTTTTGGAGAAGTACTTCCTAGCATCCAGTCCCCTGGAGCAATATGAAGCCATTCCCTCTAGTCCTATCACTAATTACAAGAGTGAAGAACAATAAGGTCTCCACTCAGCCTCCTCTTCTCCAGACAGAACAATTCCAGCTCACTCAGCTGCTCCTTTTAAGGCCTGTGCTCCAAACCTCACCAGTTTCACTGCCCTTCTCTGGACATCCTCCTGCTCCAGGGCTTCGATGTCTTTCTTGCAGTGAGGGGCCCAAAACTGTACACAGTACTCAAAGTGCAGCCTCACCAGTGCTGAGTACATGGGAAGAATTACTTCCCTGCTCCTGATGGCAACACTATTTCTGATACAAGCTAGGATGCCATTGGCCTTTTTGGCCACCTGGGCACTCTGCTGACTCATGTTCAGCTGAGCATCAACCAATATTTGGTTTACGCAGGCAAAAATTGCCTAAGCATAGAATTATGCTTATTACTAATTAGGTGCAATAAAGACAACTATTATACAGAGAAGCATACTTTAAATAAGAGCATATTTTACCCAGAAAGCCTACTATAGGGAGCACTGCAAATTAACTATTCCTAATTTGTCAAGGAGAGTTTTATCATCATTGGTTTTTCAAACCATTATACAGAAATTGAAATGAATGAACCATAACTTTGCTTAAAAGACAAAGATTTTGTTTGTCTCAACATGTACATCAAGTAACACATTTCCTTCTGTAATACACTTAAACAAAGAGGTCTAAAACACGGTTGATGTCAATTGAAGGTATACTTGCAATAACCAATAATGTTAGTTTACTGACTAGCTGATAGTGTAAAGCACTCTGCTCTGAGTTTTTTCCTGCTGTGAAAATCACCTTGAAAAGTAGAATGCTGAGCATGTATAAGTCTTTAGTCAGGATCCTAATACACAATAACGCGGGCTACAGTGGGATTCTTCTCTTAATCTGATAACATTTTTGACTGGAGTTCTTAACAGAGCAGTTGTGCTGCCCACCCAAGGCATTTGCTGTGAAGGGAGTGGGCAAAATATTGTGACTGCACAGTGTTAGTCTAGTCAGTGTTTCTGATATGTGTATAATAATATAATTTCCATGCCCCTGGTTCCTCTATGTAATATATTCTACATGCAGATAATTCAGAAATAGTGGAAACAGGGGTAGATTAGAAAACTTATTCTTCTGTTCTGGGACACTGCACTAATTTTTAGAAAAAAGAAAAAAAAAGAAAAAAAAAGATGAATAAATATGCTCGTCATATCATATCATGGTGTTTCTTGGTTTAGTTTCTGTATTGAAAGAGTAAGAAAGTTGCACTTGCATTGCAGATGGAAGGAAAAGAAACAGACCACTGTATCAGTGTTCATTCATTATGATAAGGTTAGCACTGAAGAAGATATAATAATTTAGAGATTTAATAATTCAAACTTTTGGTAGGAAAAATATTCTTAGATCAAATATAATGCTAACTTTGCAAATTGTGAAAAAGAAAAAGTGACAAACAATTCTAATACAAATTTAGATATTAACAATACCAGAACAATTTTCTTTACCTCCAGTTTCCTTTAAAATACATACAAAGCCTTATTTAAGATTAATAGCATCACTAAGCAAAATTGGCTGAATTAACAAAAATTCAAGGGTTGATTCCCACTAACATTCAATCAATATTGTGCTGCACCCCAATTTTTGGTTGTCAAAGGAAATTATATGCTGTTTGTGTAAACAAAAAGAAATCTTTCACCAAAGAACCAAGGAGTAAGGTATGTACATGTGCATGTCATCTTTTAGTTATGTTTGATTAACTAAGCAATAATAATAGTTCATTACAATCTCACTATTACACTGCTTTTCATCACACAATTACTGTTCAGTAGATATTCAGCTACCAGTTAAAACATTTATAAAGTGTTCCAATACATAACTTTTTTTCCAGCATTTTAGCCAAAATTATATCACAGAAACATTCAAGCAGATATTAACAGAGACTAAAGACTTTTTGGTAGGCACAGCATGTAGAACTGAGTATGAATAGTGCTATTTAAAGAGAAAATCAGCTTGATCCATATCATATTTATGTTTTTTTTGTGCTTGGTACAAAAGCAATGTAGAAAATTAAGAGTAAGCAGAAGCTTCAGTGTGAGAAACAGTATGTCTGTAGCAGAATGAGAAATGAAATTCTGAAGGCAAATTAGTTGTGGAAGCAGAGGAGAAAAACAAACTGTATTCTAGCATACATTACATAAGTATATAATGAACAAGGCAATCAAAAAGCAGGAATTTACTAACCACTGCTAACATTGTGAGTATTTTAAGTGACAAAAATGGAAAGAGAAATGCAAACTAGCTTAATAGGGAACAACCAATTACAAGTGCTCCTCATTTAAAAGATATTACAAATTACCCACGTCTACTCTAAGAGAAGAATAAATTTTACACAAAAATTAATTCGTTCCAGTCTTTTACATTATTAATTCCCATTTCTACTGTGGCATTTCTCTGGAAGCGCAGATTCCAAATATCCAGCAAATATTTTTTTAAGACAAAACATATAACATTTACTGGAATTGTTTCAGCTCTCCCTGCAATTCCTGCCTCCCATTCATTTTAAAACCATACTTCCAGTACTCACGAGTAAGTGTCAGGAATGACTAAACTACATTCTTATTTTTCTTGACAACTGAAAATGAGAAATACAGAATGGTACACCTTATAAGCCTTGAAGTCTTTGAATCTGACAGGCTGACAGTTTGATCTGCTCCTTCAACTCTATTTGCTAAACCATGCAATCATTTCACCTACTTACCAGAAAAACTGTTAGTAATTCAACCAAAAGAATAAATGTCAATAAAGGGGTTAAGAATATTTGAGTTATTTAATCTATCAAGGGTCCCTGATAAGTAGTCCAGAGTTATCAGTGAAGATGAGAGACCTGTATTATTGTACACTGCCCCTGTATTAGGAAAAAAATGATTATAATGGTTAGAAATTAAAAACACTTTCTGTTATCAACTAGTAGACTTTACTGCTAACACTGGTAACATTCACTCCTTTTGTGACTGCCTTCACAGAACAAATGAAAAAATCATATACTTAAAAAATAATCTTAAAAAAATACTTACATATATACATGTATGTAAGTATATATTGATTATATACATGAATTCTCACACGGATGTACATGCATGTTCTATTGATAATACTGGAAATTATTCAGAATTTCAACAACAAATCAAGATTTATTATTACCAGGTTGATGAAGAAAGCTTTTTTGGTAGAAGACAGGACATTCATGCCTCCAGCTTAGGGGACAGACATAGATTGAACTGAAACTTAAATATTTTAAACATTACATTCCAACAAGAATACAAATCTTGCGACAGAAATCTTTGAGAGACAAAAATTAAAAAAAAAAGCCCACCATAGTATTTATTACTCTCTCTGTAACTGTTCAGTAGTCAGCTGTCAGTTCTAACTAAATATACAAATAATTCTATCTAAGCAGTCCACCATATTGTTGCATCAAAATGCTGTTTTGTTATGACACTGTAACAAGCAAAAGAATTGTTCTCAGTCCTTTCAGTGTCACCTGCTAGTCAGTTTCCTCTGCAGTTGCATAAGAGTTGTTTAGAAGTATATATATACTGACTTTTTATTTGCAACTGGAAAAGAATGCTGCTACAGCAATAGGAAGGAAATGTAAGGAAAATCAGATTCTGAACTCATTTTAAACCTCAGAACCCAAGTGAATGTTTTTAATGGTGAGGGGACTGAAAGCATTCTGAAACATGCTTTTCTCTAAAACCAATATCAACAGTAGTGAACTTCCATTAAGCTGGACACTCCTCATGTTACTGAGCACAGTTCAAAATTCTGTAACCAGTGATTAAACCTTGACAGTTACCTGACAGCTAGATCAACGCTACTCAGACTTCAAAAGAAAAGGGTTCTCAAGTCTGATTCAGTCACTTGTCACATATCCCAGAGGCCGATACTTGAGCTAACGGTGTTTAACACCTCCATTTATCACCTGCAGGATGGGGCACAGCACACCTTCAGCTAGTTGGCAGAAGATACAAGGCTTGGAGAAGAGTGGGTACAGCATATGGCTGTACTGCTACTCAGAGAGATTTTGACAGGCTGGAAAGACAGGTTGTCAAGAACCTTGTGAAGTTCAGTGAAAGGAAATGAACTTCATGTGTACCAGTACAGGCTGGAGGCAGAATGACGGCTTCTCAGACAAGGAGCCAAGGGTCATGATGGATAACAAGGAGAAAACAACAAAGGAAGTACATCCCCGGAAGACAAAGTGAAGTAATCTTCTCCCCTTACTAAGCACTGCTGAGGCCACATGTAGAACATCCAGGCCAGTTTGGGGCTCTCTACTAGTAGAGAATGATTGGGACTTACTTGAGTAAGCCCAGCACAGGGCCACAAAGACAGTCCCCTAGCTGGACTGGGGTATCTGTCACATATTGAGAGGCTGAGAGAGCTGAGACTGTTCAGTCTCAAAAAGAGAAGGCTCAGGGGAATCTTGTGTGGTCATACATGGGTACAGTTTACACAGAGAGTTTATGAAGTGTTCATCCTGTGTGATATTCAACACACAGCTGAACACAGTCCTGGACAATCCGCTCTAGCTGACTCTGATCTCATTAGGGGATTGGACTACATGATTTCCAGAAATGCCTGCCATCATCAGTGATTCTATGTAAATAAAGATTTCAAAGTTGACATCTTCAGTCGAAAGAAATTTTTACAATTGAGCTTTCTAGCAGTATACTTACAGAAACAAACAAAAAAATCAATAGTAACTTCATTATAAGTAAAAATCAGGTGTGGCTCAGTCCAGGCAGTCCACAGATGCCATACAATGAAGAATAATTGATCTCTCTACTATCTGTGTATTGTCCAAAGCACCAGGGTGAGAAAACAAAACTGCTAACTGCTACTTCAGTGCACACAGAAGACTTCTCATGTTTACCAAAGGTACCAAGAGTCCACAAATTCTGTGCTGAAAGGTCTGTACGTTCTTTGCTCATTCCTCATACGTAAAGTACTTGAGAAGACTGGACTGAAGACAGCAAATAAAATAACCAGCAGCTCTCTTTTAAACTAAGCATGCAATGGCATTCAACTCATAAACTCAACATCCATTTTTGTCTTGTTTTCCTGACGTTCTGGATGTTAGAACAAAATGCTTTCCATAATCCTTAATAACAAGATAGAAGGAAAACACTATGTAAAAATTAAGGATAATTAGGAGGCATGTATATATATGTGTATATGTATATACATGTGTATAAAAAAGGAAAATAGCCTACATCTGTAAAAAGAAGCAGAACACTATTATCCTTGGGAAATAAATAATAGGCAACATTGATTTTGAAACTAACAGTATCAGTGAAAGATCAAATAACCACATTTCTTACACAGGAGTGGTCAAAAAGACAAACAGAAGATTAAAAGTTCATTGGGAAAGAGAACGAGAACTACCATTGGAAATCTGGAGTTCATTTAAGAGAAGTTACTATTCAAGTGACCTGTTTTTACACTTTTCCATTAACATGCCATTGGAATATGTTAGAAACAAGAAAGTAAGCTAGATGAAGTTTTCTTATGTAGAATTCAATGTTCTTATAAATAGTGTGAGTCAGTCATAAGCCATAATGGAATTACTGAGAGGACATCAAGATTTACATCATTCATGCTCTTAACAAAAAATAAAGAAATCTCAACTTCCCAAAAGCATCAAGTTGTCATCATCAGTTTTTCATTCAATGAGGAACAGCTCATACTTTGCAACATTCGGCACTGAAGCTTGAACATCCAAAAGTAGACATCTGTTTCTGCCCTTGTGAACTGAAAGACCCAACATAATCTGAGGTTATCATCTGCAACNTACCAAAGGTACCAAGAGTCCACAAATTCTGTGCTGAAAGGTCTGTACGTTCTTTGCTCATTCCTCATACGTAAAGTACTTGAGAAGACTGGACTGAAGACAGCAAATAAAATAACCAGCAGCTCTCTTTTAAACTAAGCATGCAATGGCATTCAACTCATAAACTCAACATCCATTTTTGTCTTGTTTTCCTGACGTTCTGGATGTTAGAACAAAATGCTTTCCATAATCCTTAATAACAAGATAGAAGGAAAACACTATGTAAAAATTAAGGATAATTAGGAGGCATGTATATATATGTGTATATGTATATACATGTGTATAAAAAAGGAAAATAGCCTACATCTGTAAAAAGAAGCAGAACACTATTATCCTTGGGAAATAAATAATAGGCAACATTGATTTTGAAACTAACAGTATCAGTGAAAGATCAAATAACCACATTTCTTACACAGGAGTGGTCAAAAAGACAAACAGAAGATTAAAAGTTCATTGGGAAAGAGAACGAGAACTACCATTGGAAATCTGGAGTTCATTTAAGAGAAGTTACTATTCAAGTGACCTGTTTTTACACTTTTCCATTAACATGCCATTGGAATATGTTAGAAACAAGAAAGTAAGCTAGATGAAGTTTTCTTATGTAGAATTCAATGTTCTTATAAATAGTGTGAGTCAGTCATAAGCCATAATGGAATTACTGAGAGGACATCAAGATTTAATCATCATTCATGCTCTTAACAAAAAATAAAGAAATCTCAACTTCCCAAAAGCATCAAGTTGTCATCATCAGTTTTTCATTCAATGAGGAACAGCTCATACTTTGCAACATTCGGCACTGAAGCTTGAACATCCAAAAGTAGACATCTGTTTCTGCCCTTGTGAACTGAAAGACCCAACATAATCTGAGGTTATCATCTGCAACTCTGCTTTTGGATGTGTAATTGCAACTTGCAGTTTAGAATGACTGTCCTGTTATACAACAGGAAAATAACAACTGATAACAAATAACATAGCTGCTTTTGAAGAAACAGCCCATGCTATTCACTGTTTCTTCCATCAGTACTTCTTTTTCAAGTTTGTTTGTTTTTTTGACAAACAACTGCACTCAGCAACTATTTAAACTCAAAAGAAAGAAAGAAAAGAAAAGAAAGAAAAGAAAAGAAAAGAAAAGAAAAGAAAAGAAAAGAAAAGAAAACATAATATGCAGGTTAAACAAGACAAAAATATTACTTAGGATACTTGCAGTGTTAAATTGCAATTAATATATTGCAATTAATATTCTCACCCTTAGATCTCCTCACCACTGAGCTGTATCTATTTATCACCCAAGTAAAGACAATTCTTGGGGCATGATTATCTCATACATCTTCAAGACAATTTAGCTATGTTAGTTAGATCAAAATTCTTGCAAATATACTTACAACCTACCTTACTTTTTCCAGAAAATTATAGCTTAATGAAGAAATGAATATAAATAACTCTCCTAAAAATTCCTTTCCTGTTGAAACAGCCAGTTAAATTCAACATGCACACTAGTTTTTGGGGCATAATGAAGTATTTTAAAAGGCTAAAAAATTTAGTGATGACTACTTTTCAAAATAAGTATTTGAAAAGGGGGTTTGTCAAATGCTTTTTTTTTAAAAATAGACTAGGTTCCCTTGTCTACAAGCTTCTTGACTTCAAAGAACTCCACCCATTTTCACAGTACAGATGACATGCTGTCTGAGATGAAAATTCTTGATTTCTTCTGGAAACCTTCTGAAAGACTGGCACCACACTAACAACTTAGATAGTCAGTTTTAGGTGTGAGGATACACACAACAATTTAGTAGTTTGGATAAATCAATCCTTGAAAACGCTCGAGTGAATATTATCACTTTCTAGTATTTTTTTTTTTCAGCCACTTTGTCTTTCCTTTGTAATTTCTTCTACTAACAATTCAGTTAGAGATACATTCTCCACTGATTTCTCCATAAAGCAGTGTTTCACATGAACTTTCAACCTCCATAGATATATAGATGCCAAAAAAAAAAAATTAGTTTTATGGTTTTCTTTCTTTCCTGCAGCTTATATTCTTAGGTCAGCAGTGGTTGCAGTGGTTGTACACACTCTGATGGGTTTCTTGTTTCCAGCGTTTTCAAGAAATAATTTATTGTTATTTTTAAATCTGTGGAGGTTGCTCCTGAACTCCCTCACACTGAGTTCTCTTACAGTTTTATATTTAACCATGATATGCCTAACTATCTACTTATCTTCCTAATTTTCACAGGACTTCAACTTTTTGGAGGCTACCCTGTAATGTGGACTTCAGAAGAAATGTAGTCAAGAATGACATCCTGATCAGCTGCGGAAAACTAAGCACAGTTTTCACAGTCTACGCCAGTCACATACTCCTCAGAAAAGACGCCAGATTGAAAAATCTAGATTTTCTTCAGATGCATAAAGCAGACAGAGGTCAGATGCTATCACATGTGATTCAAAGTTAGATTATAGTAGATTGATGGCCATCTAGAACTCAGCTTTCTTTGCAACAATCCAAAATCTAAAATTTAGGTCAAAATAAAGTTATATGAGAGCTAAAGCAACCTGTTCACTCATTCCATCTTACAAGACCGACTGGTTAAGTTCCAATGCTGGACCTTGTATTTCTTTTGTTAGCACAGAAGTTTTCAACTCCAAAGGATAATCTGTGGAACAAAGGCTTCTCAGCTAACTAACTGTGGAACATTAACATGCTGACATGAGGTGGAAATATCTTAATTTACATGTTCTCTCAAGATACAGTTTCATAACCACAGAAGAATGACTGAAAACCTCATACTACATTTGGAAAGTAACCATAACCAAGAACCTACATCAGCAATAAGGTAACTAATATAGATTTTATGAGCTAAGTATAACTCAAAACAGATCTGCTAATTATTCCTTGGAAAATTTGCATTCCACAAAATTGATATACTTCTTGTTTCTGTCAGAATTATAAATTTCATCTCAACATGTTTGATAAAGAAGTGTCCCACCAAATTCACCTGCATGGGTACCAAGACGATTTTTAAAGATGAAGAACATTTAAGGTACTGAACAGCAGCCAAAATATTAGACAATTGAAACCTGGATAGTAAGTCCTTTTAAGACAGTTTTTACTAAACCCTACTAGTTCTGATCTGGTCTATAACTATTCTAGGCGTAATGTCAACGTATTTTCCAAACAAAATTGAAATCAAAATATAGGTTACCTTAATTAGTTTATCTCCCTGGCAAAATTTGCAACTCCAAAACATGAAGTTAACTTCAACATGACTGTATATGCAATCTGCTGCCAACAATCAGATAACCAGATGCAAGCTTACTATAGAATTACTAATCACAAATCAGATTGTGTATTCTGGTTTACAAGCTTTGGTGTCTTTTAATACCTCCCATTTTCATTATCTCATAATCCTCAGCATCACTAAACTCAGACCTGATTTTGATCCTGTCCCTAGAGTGCATCTACAAAAACTATCCATACTATCCAAAATAAATTAAGACCTCCTATACTATCAGTCTCAATACACTCTGAATTACAATATAACCTCCATGTGAGGGTATTTTTGCTTCTTTTTTTTTTTAATGTGAAAAAATGAGCCTACCAGCACCAGACATTTAGGACTTAATCAATCCTAATTATTACAGCAGCATTACTTTATCTTCATTCACACAGGTACAGTTCTCTACTTTATCTGTATTAGTTCTCTTCTTATAAGTACGTGTTTCCTTGCAAACTTCAGAAAACCTCATCTTCATCAAATGGGACACTTCATCCTTCACAAAGGACAAAGACAGAATCTCAACAGTATCTGGCTTCTTTTGTATGATCCTCTAGCATATATTTGCAGTGCTATTACATTCATCACTGAATAATGCTGCAGACTTAGAACAAGGTATTTTTTTTTTTCTTTTGCCATAATATAACTTTTTAAGGAATCCTTACTGTTTATCTTAAATCTCATAAGACATAAAAAAACATGCAATGGTGTGGAAGAGGCACTTGCCTTAACTCCAAGCTTCAGTCTGCAGCACTGATCAGTGATGGGTGTGATGACACCAACAGAGTGCATGCTGAAGTATCACATAAAGGAAGCTGAAGTTCATGAATGAAAGGGAAAAATAAAACATTGTTAAACAGTGAAAAAAAATAAGGATGAAAAATTACTCAGGAGCATGGAGTAGCTAGAGAAAAATATGCAACTTCAGTCCTTCTCAAAATGTCCCAGTTAAATCTGTTTTCATTCTTCTGAAAAGACACCTCAACTGCCATAACATGGATAAAAGCTTCAGATCTTATTTCCTGGGTAAACATTTTGTCTTAGTAATGCTGATGGAAAATCACTCACTGAGCTCAAAGATACACTATTTTAACCTGTAGCTCCTCCATTAATGTAGCAGTAAATGATGGCAATTAAAAAAATAAAAAAGCATTACATGCTATTTGTTCACATATATAAAAATAATTATCTAGTGAAATGCTAATTAACATATCATCTGTTTAGGTGTTTCCTTAAAAATTCCATGTACCTACATGACAATAAAAATATTCTCACCTTAGATGTGTCCTTGCAGCCCTGCACTCTTCTTATAACTATTTCAATGCATACACTGTCCCACTGTAAAATTTTTACATCCTGTCTCACTTTACAGACCAAAGATGAGCCCTCTAACCCTTTCAATGTAAATAAATCCTTCTGGATAATTAATAATCTTGACTGAATATTGCTTTCTATGTTGACTATGATTTTATAAAGTTGAGAGCATATCTGACAGCTAAAAACTCTTTCATTTGTCCCAAATTCTCTCACTCTGAAGTAGAATTACATCTAAAATATCATTCAGATGGCTAGATTTTGAATTCATGCTAGGTCATGACAGCCTATGCATTTACGGTGTCAACCTATGTTTAATTAACAAATATTTAACGTATTCCCTGCTAACACCGTGATTTCATCCTTAGCATACTGACACAGTGGAAGAATACGGTTGAAATATAAATTTGGTCTACACTGAGGCCTAAACCAGCACAAAATAAGACAGGTAGATAATCATTTTGACAGCATAGCTACCCTTCCTTAGTGCTTCTCATTACTAAGGCCAATTTTATACCCACCTGTTATTTAACAATGGCCAGAAAATCCCCAAACCAAAACCAACTATTGATATAAATAATGTGTGTCATTCTGAGGGCTTACTACATTCAAACCTAAAGTACACAAATAAACCCATCAAGAGAGTATCAGACTCTAAACATCTGCCACTGTAGCAAATTTTGAAACATGAGCTAAATAGCTTCACATCTTCTCATGGTCGATGATACGGGTACTCATATTTTCTTAAGTTGATATTTAGACAAGCTTTCAGGAAAAAAGTGCTATCTGCACAGTGTCCATATCTGACTGCATTATCCTGTAGATCCTATTGATTTTAATTGCTTAAAACTTTTTTTCCAGCTGAATGGACCAAGTTTCACAAATCAAAATGCATTTCATTATTTTCATTTGTAAGTTAATTTGACTAAAATCATCATTATTTTGATTACTAATCTTCAATATCATTTAAAGCTAAAAGCCTGAAGTCATGTCTTAATATTGTCTTTGTATGAAATAGAGTCTTTACCATTCTTTACAGAAGCAGAGATGATAAAATGCTTTGAACACATCATTACATAAATATTCTAGTGTTTTAATTGATGGAAATGAAGTACAGATTTCTAAGTACACAAATATTCAAATTACATGAAGAATACAGGAGGAGGAGGTTAAAGCTATGTTAGAGAAAAGGAAAAAAACAAATTTTCGTTGTGAAGCTTTCTGAAGGTATGAGTCATCACTATCTAAAAAAAAAGGGTTTATAAAAAATACTTAAATATTTGGAATAATTTAATAACAAGAAGCAGCATAAGAACAAATCACAGGTAGAGACATTTCCACCAACAAAACAGAACTTCATTAAGTACATTATATGTGTAAATCCAACAATCATGCCTGTTTTCACCCTAATTATGACGGTACCTTCTAAGCTACCCCTATCTCCTTGTAACTGTGCTACGACAAAGATCAAATCCTATTGTATTTACACCACCATTAAGCTACATAAGCTCTACCTGAACTGTTCATTAGTACCTTTGGACACTGGTATAGCATTTTCTAAAAGTACTTTTTATCTAGAAAACGGTTCAAATATATTTATATGGAACTGAGCTAGCTGTTTATTTTCCTTTTTTTCCTTTTCTGTTATAAAGCAAGGACTGTTTTCAACATGTCAACTTGATCTTGTTGAGTGAGGTGTCTCCTTTGAACACAGAATACTAATGCAAAACTATCCTTGAAGCATTTCTTAATTGTCAGATGATACAACAAATCAAAGCAATTAAAAAATTAAAAAATTAAAAGCTTAGTTACTGTGCTCTAGATTACATAACTGGAGGACATTGCAAATCACACTCATCTGTTCAATGGATCTTTCTTTTTTCGATATTTTGAATTTTCAGTAGCTGTATATAATCCATTATTTGTCAGTGTATTAGCTTTTCCTTCCTTATTGTAAAATATTTAATTTCCAGTTTCTAAAGACACAATTTACACACTTACTGAAGTTTAAGAAGTTAATATTACAGCTGATTACAGGTTTATTAAATGAGTTTGAGTTCTCCAAGAAAGATATAGCAAAGGAAACTGAAAAGGCATATGCAGATTTTAACACTTCAAGTTGCTTCCAAAACTAAAATTCCTAAATACTTTTTCTGACAATTTTCTGTCTACACTAAGTCAGTGACAAAGGAACATTCAAAAATGAAAAATACTAAGTAGCAAATGACTGTAGGAGCTTTACTGGTAGACAGATAGCTTCAGGTTAGTGCAGAACAGGTAAATTAATACATCCTCTTCATGTTACACGCTCTTGATTACAACCACTTTGTTTCCTGAAGTGTACAAACACTTACATATTCGCATGCAGTGTATTAATCCTTCTCTTTAACCTGATATGAAAACACTACCAGTTGCAGCACGTTCATTGGAATGGCTTTCAAACACATGTAATGAAGCATGAAATAGCAAGTCACAGGTTAAAACGACCTTTCAAAACAGACACGGTACTGTGTATTCTAAGAAGAAAGTGTTCACACAGCATATAAAATAACCACAAAGGAGTACTCACCATGTCATATGCTGTTACAATCTTTTTCAAGACCTCTGGAACAATCCCTTGGAGCTCCATAGTCGGATACTGATCATTGAGATTCAGTACTACCAAGGGTGCACTATCAGGCCCGACCAAGCGCGTAGACACTGCCAAAATGCACTGCATAAGATTTGCTACAGGAGAGAGGCCACATAATTCTTTGAATGAGACTACTGCATTCTGCAAAAAGGAAAGAAAAGAGTTTCCTTTACAGTTAAAAATGATTTTTAATTTCTCATTCTTTCAGGTTAATATACAACACTGCAATAGCTGAGCTACAATGTACACAGCTCTTTCCTGAAGAAACGGCAGTTTTAAATCAAACAATATGACACTTGTATTTTACCAGAAATGTTTAAAAAATCAAACAATATCTGCTGTGGAAAAAATCTTGTCAGAAAAAGTGTGCGTGGCCTATTTCACTACTAAAATTAACATTGCAAATAAAAGATTTCTAAAACATACTAGTTATTTATTTTGAAAAATTCTGGAAGATACTTCAAAGTAATTTCTAATATGCTACCAGGAGAGACAATATAGTAGGTGGTGAATATCCCATATAAGCAAGGTGGAGAGGAAGGAGGAATTCAGCCCATTTGTAACTTTAGACATACCTTAACTATCATCCAGACTTGCTGTGGATCTGCTGGCTCCCAATTGGTGAGATTCAGAAACCCAGCACTTCACTACTGGTGTCACTCCTATCACAGAATCACTTAAATGAATTTTCATATACATTCCGATTTTGTATCCTTCCCTAGAATTTATTATAGTTTTATTTTCTATCCAATATGGTGGAAAATAAAATTGCATGTTTAAACTTGAGAAGAATTTCCAGTATTAAAAATACAATGTGACTGCAGGCAGCCACTGAAATTCCATGACAGGAATGTTCTCAGCACTGTAATGAATTTAGGATTTCTGTACCAAGTGGGAGCTGGTGATCTCTGGCAGGTCTGGTGTTTGTTTTCCTGGAAGAAACAAAAACATTGCACATTTAAGTTACAAATGTGCTCAATGCTCCTTTCTCTCTCATCTTACCTACACAGGGTATCTGCCCTGTCAGTTTTTAGGACTGATTAATCACTTTCATCAAACCATTTTTCATCTCACTGGCTCTTTTTTGAACAAACTTTCTTGAGCAACACAATGTCAATCTTAATGCAAATAGTAGTCAAATGTGAAGTATTCTGCTCTCCTTTTATGAGACAAAATACACAAAACAGATTTCAAGATATCTTCATAGAGGGTATCCGTGCAAAGCTACATGAATACCTAAGTTACATCTATTACATTCACTCACAGTATACTTCAGCAAGTGCTCTGCAGCATTCAATAAATGTCCAGCAAAGATAAATACTTCTAACAACCAGACTACTGATTAACGATACTACAATTACACAGTTGGCAAGAAAAAAAAAAAAAAAAGACACTGGAAATTCTATTCAAGCCAATTTTCTTTAACAACATGGATAAATCATTATGAACAATAATTTTACAGAGAGGTAAATGAGTGCACAGGGAGCATACACATTAACTACTGGCAGGCAGGACAAAGATACAGCTGTAACTCTTGCCTTTGACTTGTAACCCTATATCTGACTCTGTCAAACAATTAAAACATGCATCACATTCACTGTTCTTTTATCAGTGATAGATACATAACAAGATACGACATGAGCTTTTGTTGTGGTATGTAGTGCATAACAAAGATGATAAAAGGCTACCTATGATTAAAAAAAAAACAAAACTTTCTTCTCTACACTTCCTTATTTTTTTCTCTTCTTTCAGTTTACTTCAAAAACAAAGCCAGTTTCTCAGTATCTGGCTTTAGGGATATTATGTTCTTTATCCTAAAAGCCATAATTAATAATGCAAGTCCAAAAAAACAAAAAAAATCACATTCCTTGATGTAAGCTGGAATTTATTTTGAGTGGTTTACTGACTTTTATTAGCTGGAAACCTTTAGTTATGCAGTTTTTTACATTATGCACATTACATAACCTGCCAGGAAAGCTACACAAAATTAATATTCCCACACGTATCTAAAATACTTCTTGATAGTACTTTGAGATACAATAATAATTCAGTTGATAGCACAAATAAAACTGAGAGAATAAAATATCTAAGGTAGCTTCCACTATACCAAGTTCAAAGAAATTATACTGCAAAGACTGACCAAAATCATAACAGTTCTGGAAAACAATGCAGCACAAGCAGTAAAGAGTTTAAAGTAGCTACAAAAACTGCACGTTTTCACTCTTTCCTTAGATCCAGCTACTCCTTGAAAGCCACCTGAAAACACAGTACCAGCTACGTGACAGAATTCTTAGCTTTGAGAAATTAACTACAAGCAAAGCTCACTCCATACCTAGTTCATAATGCAAACCACTTTCACAAGTCAAATTATCTCCATATATTTCAAATGATTTCTTAGAACAGTAATTTTATATATCAAAGAGAACCGGGGAACTTCAAAACACTGAACTACTTTCTTCTTTCATAAAAAGAAAAATCAGTTTTTACACTGTACTACTATTAAAATCTATTCAAGATAACATTATTCATGAAGAAAATTTATCTACACTGACATGTCTTCGATCAGTTTCCCCTTAATGTTACATAGAAGTACAACAATTTAAGAAGATGCTGCTGAGTTTTACTGATCACTGATAGTACTTCATCAGAAGTTGTAATTAGTTAAAAACTTTACTAAATAAAATATAGCTTTACAGTCCTCTTCAATTTAGGTCTAAAAGAGCTTATTTACCTGAAATCTTCCCTAGAATCCCCAAAAATTTCATTTGGAAGTGAGATCTCTTGGGTTCAACAAAAACAAGCACCTCAGTATTTTTTTCTGAAATTGAATGTGTTCACTATACATGACCTTTAAGGTAATGTAATTTCTTCTAATTTTAAAAAGATGCCTTCTAATACCTTCATTCTAGTTTCAAGTAGTTTTAATATAACACTGACAGGAAGAAATAAGGAAAGCAAATGATTTTTCTGAAAGTATTGCTTTTCTTGGGAATGATAAAAAGTAAAACCTTAGTGAAAATACGCTAAGCATACTTTCATGCGTGATATTTTTAATAGGCAGTAAATTCTCCTTTTATCAGCAATGTTTCCCTCCTGTATTTCTGTTTATTGTTTAAAGCTAAAATCTTACTGTACTTTCCACTACGGTATATCTAACAATTTTAGCAAACATATAGGACTAGTCAACAAGTTCGAGTTCTAACAATGGAATCTTATTTTTCACATGGAAAAAAAAAGACAAAATATGTTTATCAATCAGAAGTTACACCAGTAAATGCTATCACCCCAAAAGCTGCTCTAATATAATGAGTTTTTTAAGCCATTCAGCATTCAACTTGATTAAAGTAACTTAAAAATGCAGTAAGGCTCTAAATAGCATATATTATCTATGTATAATACAAAAATACATCTAAAGTACTGATATAAATTCACCATGAAAACTGTACCTGCATATTTTCTCTCAAATCCGTGGCATCTCGTATAGGTTGGAGAGCATTCTTGAACACTTCATCTATTGTTTTAATCCATAATGTTCTCACAGAAGCATACTCCCGTGATTTCTTGCCCTTCCTCACAGAGAGGCCCCGTTTATGAGGTTTCCCACCACCCCTTCGATTAGTAATGGCCACATGCACAAACAAGGAAGCATGTGCTAACATTTCACCAGTTAAAGACTGCAGAGGAACATGTCGATAACCAGTCTGTAGACACTCAAAGGGAATAGTGTACTGCCCGATAAACTCATCCCCAATGTAATCATCATCCAGCACTACAAAACGCACCATTGCTAGTTCTGGTAAATTTATTTGAAATTCAAAACTTTCATCAAAAATTGGATTATCACCATTCTGATGCATAGTTTTTGTCCTTTGCTCAGCACAGTCAGCAGGGATTCCGTGAATTTCAACATAGACATAAGGATCCACAACATCACCTTTGGCACCTGATCCTTTGGGTTTAGGAAAGTTTTGCCCACTAATTATTTTAATATGAAGCAGCTGAGGTGAAACTCCAGGCACAGTGTCTTTTGTGTTTGCACTGAAGAAAGATACTTCTTCTCTCATGATAGCAGGACGAAGGACATAGCCACAGTTTCCATTTTGTCGAAACCAACCAATGTTAAGATCCATCATTAATCCAGGCGTCTGAAAGTTCATGGCCACTATCTGACAACCGCATTTCCAAAAATCCTGGGGATTCATATTACTAGAATCAATCCTCATAGGACTGGGAAAAACTCTGGCAAGAAAACGTTTGTTATAATTTACAAAGTCTCCCGGGTTTTCATTGGCATATTTGCTAGCAAGCACTTCATTAAATGAGCACACTTCCCAGTACTTCTGGAGCTGAAATGAAACTTGAAATTCTTTGAACTGAACTGATTTACATATGCTTACCAACTCAGAGAGCTCTTTGCAAAGCTGAAACCGTTTCCCAGTCAAAGAGTTTTGTTGTTCTATACCCTCTTTCCCCACTCTTTGAGACATTTCTGCCCCTTCATCTTCATCTGTAACATCTCCTTCTAGTCCAGAACAATTTGAGGAAAGCTTTTTTGCTTTAATTAGTATTTTTCCTTTCAGTGATTCCGGTGATGGAAGATAAGAGTCTTCAATGTTTGGAGACTGTGTATGTAGTTTGTCCCCCAAAATTTTCTTCATGTGTTGTACCATCACTTTCTGCTGCTTAATAGAACAATGATTTTCTAAACACAAAATAAGAGGATACTCTGAAGCAAAAAATGCATACTTGTTAATAATGTCAATCACACTACGGAAGACAATCTGAGAAGTCATTGTATGACCTGTGTAAATCACAGGCTCATTATCTGGACCGTCCCAAACATCCAGTTCAACGCTTCGACACCCCATTTTAAGAGCACGAATATAACCTGTGATGTCAGAAGGCCCTCGAAACTGATCCTCTATCAAGTATGTATTATGAGATGAATTTATAAAATAATGAGACAATGGCTGTTTCATGTCTTGACAAACTTTTTTATGTTCTGGATCAAATATGTGGCAGTCTGGTGAAGTAAGGTAATTTGTGAACCCATCTATAGAAAGCCAACCCTTTTCCTGGCCCTCTTTGGCTGGCTCATACTTCTGAATAATTTCAAGGCTTATTTCTTCTGTGACATGCGCCATACCCTGTTCTGCTTCTAAAAACATCATAAGGTCCTTGGTATCTAGGAATTCTTTATTGCTTGAAAACTGAACCAACAGGAAATAGATTTCAGGACGAGTACAAAGCTCATGAAAAACTTCAATAAATTCTTCTTTCGTTACTTCAGTACCCGTTTTTTCCTTGGATCTAAGTAACTCCTTGAATTTTAATTCAATTTTATTTGTTTTTAAACCAGGATTTAAGTCTTTTATAAACTGTACAGCGTTACACAGGGGTATATGTCCTAAATTATCTACATCTGATTCACTGAACATTTGTGAAAGCCATGAAGTCCGCATATTATCTTGAGTACTTTCTATCATGTCTAGAGTATGTTTTCCATAAGAAATCAGGTACCTTAGGCCAGTAACCCAAACATTTGCAATATCTGCTGAGTTAGCAACTAGATCTAGTGACTCATAGTTTTCTCCATATATAATTGAAAATGCACAGTCTTCTGATATCTGGTCATATATTCCATTGCTGCGAAAAATATCTGTATTTTTTCCTGTTCTTACTTCTTTGATCGACTTGATGTCAATCTTTGCTTTTTCAGAATCCTTTTTTGAAGGTTCCCAGCGTAGGGATTGCATGTCTGCATCTAAAAGAAAATATCGGTGATACACTCTGGAATTGGATCGAATCTTTTTGAGCTCAGAGCCTTCAACCATTGCATTTATGCAGTCACTTGCACTGCTGATCTTCTTTTCAGTTGGCATGCTGCTGAATGACACGGTCTTTTTCCGTTCTCGTTTTTGTTTTGTTCCATCCTGGTAAATAAAAGGAGAAGAAAAAAAAACATATTATCAGTATGATTTTGCTCAATATTGAAGTAGGTTTCAACTTACACCCGAAAGATAATAAAGTACTCCTAGAAGGTCTACTATACATGTGATAACTAGTAAGATGGAAATTCTTACTGGAATCATCACAAATGAAAACACTGATATTAGCTTAATGTTTGCTTCTGCATATAGACATAACATTCTTTTTTTTTAGTATATATTTTCATAAACACAGTATTAATCAAAGAAAGTTTTGAATGTTGATAAAACAATAATGTTGTATATGTGACCTAATCTAGGTGTTCCTGCTCCAGCAGGGGGATAGAAGTGGATGATCTTTTGAGGTCCCTTCCAATTCCTGACGTTCTGTGATTCCGTGAATTTTATTAATAATAATCCATTTATATTTTCCCAGGTATTTATACAGACTGGGGAAAGAACTCCTGGACGGCAGACCTGTGGAAAAGGACTTGGGGGTCCTGGTGGACAAGCAGCTAGATGTTACTCGGCAGTGTGCACTTGCAGCCCAGAAGACCAACTATATCCTGGGCTGTAATAAAAAAGAGGTGGACAGCAGAGAGATGGAGGTGATTGTCCCCTTCTACTCAGCTCTCATGAGGCCCCATCTGGAGTACAGCATCTAGGCCTGGGGGCCCCAGCACAAGAAAGATGTGGAGCTGCTTGAATGGGTCCAGAGGAGAACCATTAAAATGATCAGAGGGCTGGAGCACCTCTCCTATGAGGAACAGTTGAGGGAATTGGACTTGTTTAGCTTGGAGGAAAGAAGGTTCCAGGGAGACCTCATTGTGGCACTCCAATACTTGAACGGAATGTATAAACAGGAGGGGGAATGACTGTTTATATGGGTTGATAGTGAAAGGACAAGGGGGAATAGGTTTAAACTAAGACAGGAGATTTAGGCTGGATGTTAGGAGGAAGTTTTTCACTCAGAGAGTGTGACGCATTGGAACATGTTGCCCACAGTGGCTGTGGGTGCCCCATCCCCGGAGCCATTTAAGGCAAGGCTGCGCATGGCTCTGGACAGCCTGGTCTAGAGGTTGGTGACCCTGCCCATGGCAGGGAGGTTGAAACTAGATGATGTTTAAGGTCCTTTTCAACCCATATAATTCTATGATTCACTGAAATACTTAGTTTGTTCCACAGCCAAAGCAGTAGGAAGTAAGGTATCTTCTGAGTCTTTACTTAGTATTACAGATACTTGCAGAACTTAATTGGTACAAAATAGAATGCTTTAACACCACGCCAATGTGATCCTCTCAAGAATACCAAAGAAATACTAATACAATTAGTTGTTTAAAATTCATGGGATATGGTCCTAATCTAAGTGTACAGACAAAACAGTACTTAACATACTACTTAGTTCCCTCCTCTACTGCACCCACCCATGTTCTTCCCTCAGACTGTCTATAGCACTGTCACATGCATTCCAGCCCCTTATTAGAAAAACAGCCACATTAGACTTAAAGAGCTACACTGAAAAATAAATGACAGGACTGGAGCAGATAATTCACTCCACATTGTAAATTTCAGGAAATACAGTGACAGGTGACTCAGGAGGGACTGCCTGAGAGGGTTAAAGGTTAACGAGTTCCAAAGAAGATATGTGTTGTCAGAAAGACAGTGAATGGAAAAGGCAAGACTTGGTCAGGAAAGGAAATAAAATTCACCTTTACTCATAAAACAATGAAAGAACCCTGAGTTCTTAGTCTGTTAGAAAAATATTTGATAGAAAACTGAATATATAAGTCACAAACCAAACAAAAATAAAAAGAAAAATGATGTTATTTAGCTTAATTGTTATTTATATTGATTCAAACAAGTTTAAGTCAATAACAGATTAGGTACAATCAAATCCTAAAGAAAGAACAGATTTTTCTTGTTTTCATTATCTGCATCTTTTTTAAGAATAAAAAATACTGCAATTTTTAAATGGTTGCATGCACAGAGAAGAAACTCCAGAAGATTTTTAGTCTGAAATAATCTTTTAATGGAATAACCTTTTTATGTTAGATATCCTATTTAGGAATGTTCTTATATTCCAACTTTGCTTGAAATAACTTATCCAGATTACTACAACACAACTGTTAATTTTTCCTTAAACAGTTTTCCATTTGAAGTATATCCCAGTGCAAATAATCATCATATATATGACAGAAAGGAGAGGAAAATAAACCTTTTGACAACTACGATACAGAACAGACATTCAAGTGAAAACCGTACTATAGAGAAAGCACTTTCAGTTCAGGTCATACATATTCTATGTTTAATTTCATAGAATTAAAAACTAGGCACAATAATTCTGCTTTTATAATTTAATTCATAAGCACTGTAAAGCTTTTCAATGAAAATAGTGAAGCAGACTTAATATTTGTGGTTCCATGTTTGGAAAAATTAATTAACCAAATGACTCTTGCACCTTTAATGACAGCAGAATCTCCTTTATACAAGCTCTCAAGAGCCTAGTAAAAATTAATAACCCTACAAAGGACCAATTCAGTCCAACTCCAAACCCCTGCAATGGATATCATGCAAGGCTGACTCCTGAAATCTCATTAAGTGTAATCTGGTTGTTAAGACTGCTTTCAGACAAAGGAAAGTTTCCTTAATTAAAAAAAAAAAAAAATTACAAATGTGATTTTTGCTGACAAAGGTTTCAGTTCTACGATAAGCCTCACCTATCCGTATCGTTTAACTTGAAGAAACAGGAAGGGACAGTCCCATAGAAATGAGCAACAAAGCTCCTTTCCAGTATTTTAGGCCTTGAAATGAAGCGTGCTAAAACTGCTTAGTGCTCCAGATTTTTCAGACACAAATCTAGGAGGGAAATACTATCCCTGAACCCTTCCATGAAACAGATGGCAGATAACCTCCTGATATGAGAACCCTTAGGGGTTGGGAAGTATAACCTTCCATGATCATAATCAGTATTTTAAACCAGAAGAAAGATGTATGCCTTTCTCCATCGAGACTGTGTCTGATCCAAGACACCAAATAGCAAGGGAGAAAAAAAAATGTGCTGTTGCTTGATGCCACCTAATGTTAGCAAGTCCATCTCAAGGAATTCTCATTCCCAGTTTCCTAAAGCCTGAATTGGAGTTCACATATATGTATTAGAAGAATAATTCAATCTACCATGTGCAGGACCATTTTGCTTGTCTGCTAGGTGAATCTGAGGCCATTTCAACAGCATTCTACTTTTCTGCAGGGCAAAGCAGTTTCCCCATTTGCCTTACTCATGTAAAGCCTGTTGGTAGTAGACATCACTCTCTGAATGTGATGACTACGAAGGCAAATTTTAAAATACTTTAGAGTGTTTCTCACAGCTCCGAGCTCCAGAACACTGATCATAAGTTTTTGCATCTCCAGAGTTCAATGATTCGGTGCTCATGAGAGTCCTTATCCCAATAGAGACAGTGACAGTCACAATCAATTTACGTAAACAAAAGAACTTCAAGGATATTTTCACAGACACCAGCAGACTATGTACAAAATAAGTGACTGAAGAGAAGCAAAAGGGAAACTCTCACTCATAAACCAAAAATGCAATTGCAGAGAGAGTGCATACACTGTATTTAACAGGTTTGTGAGCCTCAGCAACAGTCTGCCATGGAAAAGAAGACAGATGTATTCTGCTATATTATGTGGAGCTTTTCTCCTTGACTTTGAATTACATTTATAAACTGGATCCAGTCTCTCGTGGCCTCAGATCTGACTTAAATCATAAAATTTGACAGATTAGCAAACTTAATGTATCTGACAACTTCTCAGCATTCCCGAGACTTACAATGTTCCCAACACTGTTTGAGATGCTTCAAGTGAAAGTACCTCTACAGTGTGGATTCATTTGGATCCATTTTTTCTGGATTCCGTCCATCACTGAAACTAGATTTTTTGTGTTGAAACAGCTCTGTAGTATCTCTCACACAATGAAGACCACGTCAATATTCAGATTATAACTGGTACTGACACCACAAAGCAGGACTTCACCAAAGGACTGTGTGTGCTTCAGATGGCTTTAGCACTGAAACCAGAAATGACCACCTCATCAATACATTTCCAAAAACATGTGTGCCACATCCAATCTCATCTGCAACAAATTCTGAGACAGACCAAAGTGCAGATAAACAGCGCAAAGAGTTCAATTTATCTAGGAGTTTGTGCCCACAGAAAGCAAATTCAAACACTAGAAATAATCCCAGCTGACATCTATGGCACTTAAAGAAAGCTGGAGAAAAAGGCTTAAAAGAACACACAGGGAAGACAGGCTTGTTTAAAGTCTCTCCATGGTAACTTTTCTATTATTACTATTTCTCTCACAATACAAAACAATGAAATACTTACATGACTAAGAAAGCACTATTGCCAAAAAAAGAATAACCCAGAGGTTCAGGTATTACTTGGTATAGCAGAATGTAAAAATTTTGAAGTGAAAGTAGCAGAGCCAAGACAGTGCCCAGCCTTCCCAAGGTGGAGATGAAGGGTCAGCAGGCAGAGATCCAAGTGAGCCCCGCACAGCTGAGACTGACCCTCACATGGAATGGCCAGTGTGGGCCTCTGAGATGGGGGACTGTGACTTTGTCTGCCGCCACAGCTAACTGCAGTTCTGAAGTGATAGTCATTATGGTAACTGGGATTTGAAGGTAAGGTCTGTGTCTGCCTTTAGCCTATGAAGGTACTCCTTTTGAGATGCTGCTTTACAACAATGAGGCAACGGTAACAAGAGGAAGTGGCAGAATGACACGTTTTTAGAGCATTTGTCTGGGAAGTGAAAGTTCCTGCTGTCAATACTCTACAAACATCGCACTTGGTGACACCAAACACTAACTGTACAGGCAGTCCATGCAGCAGGGACCACAGCACTGTGACTTGCCTATTCAGAGGAATAGTCACTCCCCTTCTTCATGCTTCACCCATGCAACATTTCCGTTCATGGTAATGCACTAGAAGTTGTGCAGAAGAGTGGAAGAAAGTTCCATCTCCAGCCTGCAAACACTTGCCCAGCACATGAGGACTGCAGGCCTGAATTCAATGTCACCTGGCAAAAAGCTGTTTTAGAAGTAATTTAATGGCATCTGCAGCCAACACTTGCAATACAATTCATTGTTTTATGACAGGAACTGAGAACCTAATATTGGCGATGAACACAGGGGTAACTAACCTTGTCACATTTTATATAACTCACTGATTACTTGCTTTTATCCCTTGTGCGATACTTAACTGGCACATTTCATGATGAGATCTGCCTACCTTCTTCAAATGCCATTCAGCAGCAATTGCAAAAATCACCCAACTTAACAACATCGTGATATATAACATAAGTCTATTTCAGAAAGTGGTTTACTTAAAAAAAAATAATAACAGAAGTTCTGCTTATTTAAGATTTCTATGTATTTTTCTTCAAAATTCTGCAGAGGAGAAAAACATTTATTTCTTATTTTTTTATACCTGAGGAAGCATCCAGGTATATCTACATACATCAACTGATATTTAAAGGAAAAAAAAAAAAACAAAAACAATATTCTGAAGCATTTTATTTCTAAATCAATTTTAATAAAATAATCCTTTTCTAGTTCTCACTTGTTGTTTCAGAGCTACGAATACAGACATAGATCAGCCAATCAGTTACAAATACAATATCAGCATCTTAACATCCTTCTCTTCTCACTGCAAAAATAGTTAGAGCCCTCTTCAAAAAAGTATGCTTAATAAATATGGTAATAATAGAAATGATCATTTATTTTTCCAAACACTAAAAATAAATTGTTATTACGTATGGATTGCCTATATACAGATGCCAGCTCATTCCAGATCAAAACATGGAACATTATAAAAGAAACTAAGGAAGATTTTGTGTGAGAGACAGTACAAAAAGAAGGGACTAAAAAGGAACTTGCAACTAAAATCAGTTTAAACATTTTACATCCCTGTTACAAAAAATCTAGGCCTGATTTTAAAATTACACATGAGGGTGGCTCTAAAAGTAATGCCTCCTATCTTATTACATTGGCCATGATGTCAGAGGTGGATGTTGCTAGTATGACAGTAGAAGCTGAACTTCCCCACCAACAAATTAATTACATTTAAACTACCCTCAGTAAGTTTGCAAATGACACCAAGCTGACCTGGACAAGCTTAAAAGGGGGCCCATGTGAATCCAATGAGGTTCAAAAAGGCTAAGTGCAAGGTACTGCACTTGAGCTGAGGCAATCTCAGACATGAGCACAGACTAGGGGAAGGACATGAGGGTTCTGGTGGATAAGCAGCTGGACATGAGCCATAAGCATTCACCTGCAGCCTGGAAGGCCAAATGTATCCCGAGCTGCATTGAAAGAGAGGTGACTAAGACTACAAGGGAGGTGATTTCCCCCTCTATTTTGCCTTCATGAAGCCCTATCTGAAGTACTGCCTCCACATCTAAGGCCTCCAGCATAAGAAAGCTGTGGAACTGTCAAAGCAGGTCCAGAGGAAGGCCACAAAGATGACCAGAAGGCTGAAACACCCCTCTTGTGAAGAGAGGTTGAAGGAGCCAGACTTGCTCAGCCTGGAGAAGAAAAAGCTCTGGGGAGATCATACTGCCACATTCCAGTACTAAAATGAGGCTTATAAAAGAGATGGAGAGCAATCTTTTACATGGATCGATAGTGACAGGACAAAGCGGAATGGTTTTAAGTTGAAAGAAAAGAGACTCAGATTAGACAGTAGGAAGAAAATTTTTACTCAGAGGGTGGTGAGGCACTGTCACAGGCTGCCCAGAGAAGCTGTGGTTGCCCCATCCCTGGAGATGTTCAAGGTCAGGTTGGATGGGGTCCTGGGCAGCCTGACCTGGTGGGTGGTAACCCTGCCCATGGCGGGGGGTTGGGCTAGATGACTTTTAAGGTCCCTTCCAATCCAAGCCATTCTATGATTCTACAAATTCTGTTTGAAAGTGATAAAAACGTCACAATCAGGCATACATATTAATGGCACTGGACCAAATCAACTCATTATTTTACCAGGATAGAAAAAAATAAAAAATAATACAAAATTTCATTCATTTTGAATTACATTTGATTAAAAATATGAAAGTAGTTCTTTTTCCAAGTATGTTCACATATCAATGCCAACTGAATTTTTTTTCACTGGGAGTTCAACAACCTGCATGTTCAGAATGGCATGGTTTTCCATATTCTGTTTTTCCCCAAGAAAAACACAAGAAGTAGATTGATCTTTTTAGGGGTGAAGGAGGCAAGGTCTTTTTTAGGACAGAGGGTTAAAAAGATAGATGGTGAAGGAGGATAGGCAGGTTCCCATTAGAAACCATATTCTCAAAGGGTGGAGCAGCTTTTCATCCTCAGTGTAGCCTCTCTCTGCATGAGTCACCACTCTGCCACCCTCCTCTTTCCAGATATGTAAGCTGCTCATATCAGTACCTTTTGAGCTGTCATTACGATGAGAATTTTACTAACACAGTGACCCAAATTCACTCAAAAGCATACACGTTATTGTGCTTTAACACAGCTGTACAAAGCTTACAGAGCATGTGAAAATCGAAATAAGAAAAAACTCTCCAAGTAATTAGTTTAGCTAACAGAATTCAAAACACTTTTAGAAACAGCACATATTACATTACACTGAGTACAAGTCTCTGAATTAACATGTAGCTACTGTTTAACGGTACACAGCACTCAACAGTTATATTTAAGACAAAGTAAAGAATGTTCAACTGAAATAACAGACATTTGGGAGGAGACAAAACACCAGCTATTTTGAAAATACAGGGCCTCCCACTCATTGTGAATCACTAAATTTGAGCTCAGCATTTAAATATTTTTCCAAGCTTGCATTCATGGCATATGTGATGTTTGCAAAGGTCTTTCCGGAGTACTGTATTTTTTCAGTGTGTGGTGGGTTGACACCAGTTAGAACTAGTACACAGTGTTAGAAATAATAATGATGGGGAAAGAAAAATATAAAGATTAGCTGCACAAGTAACATATTTTTGTCTTCTATGTCTAAAAGAAATCCATTACTAAAGGAACATGGATGCAGGGCAAGTCTTAGTTCAATCTTCAAACAAAACAATTTGTATTGTTTCAGATCAGCTAGTTGCATGGCTTCACAATACAGCTAAGCCAACAACTGAACACCAACAAGAATGGGAGTTATGTCCTCTTCACTGCTGCTATTTCCTCCTTAAATGTAAAAATTCATTTTCTCTACCCTGTCTCTTCTTCATCCTGTCCCAGGTGCACCTTTCTTCCTTCTTCCTAACCCAGCTCCTCAAGTCAGCATCAGTGCCCATCTCACAGTGAGTAAATTCACCTCACTTACTGAAGAAGCAAAAAAATCCCATTTTTGCTGAATTACTTTTCTGTCATTTTAGCGAGCTGAACTGATTTGCTGTGCGATCAGATGGACATCAAAAATTTCAAAAACATAGGTAACGTAACAGGTATAAGAAAGAACTACATCACCATAAACAACAGAATTAACGCCCTCAGAGCTCCTGTGGCGCATTCAGTTGCACTTCACCTCAAGAAAACGGACACCAGAAAAAATATGATTATTAAGTGTGAGACATCACTACTACTACAGCAACTAGAAAGTGCAGAGAAGAATAGTAGCTTGTATTGCCCTTGTTTCTTTTAGAGCAAACAATTTAACTCTGTTAACTGACTGTAATGAGCAGGGAAATAACACAATACGTTTTTTGCAAATAAGTCTACAAAGGAGACTACAAAGGAAACTCCTACTACAAAGGAGTCCTAGACTTGGCTAAGGACTCCTTTGTAAAACATCTTACAGAAGAACTTAGTCATTTCATCAGATCACCAAAAGTACACAGTACTTCTTTTCTGTTATGTTTTTGTGTTGCTGTCTTAAGTATCCTTAGGGTCTTGAAAGTTCAAATGCTCTCCCAAGCATATCACAAGGGAGATTTCTGTGAACTGCCACCAGGAGGGAGACCCTTCTCCATCAAAGACACCGACACATTCACATGTGTGCTGGCACTTGCTCTCAGAATTCTGTCACTCAGGTCCTTAAGATGACACAAGCTAAGCAGGATAAGAGAACATCTGAACTCCAGCAGTAAAACTAGCAGCCTGAATATATTTCATGACCTGAAAAGTTAAATGGATGATACTGGTAACTGTCAGTGTTTGCAAGTCACGCTGGTGACGTCTACACAGAGTACTGGAAAAGCAATTACAGTTTGCTTTGTAAAAGTTTTTCAGCTAAATGACAAGACAGTGATTGCACTGAGCACTCCTGTTGCTCCCAGCTTCCAACAAGCATTTTGAAGTTTTAATTCCAAGCCTCAATTTTAACTGCAACAGAGACTACATACTAAAATAGTTTAGCCATCTCTTCACGCAGTCATGTACAGCAGTAAAATGCATGCTTCATCTCTTGAGGATCCATCAATTAGCTTTTTTAACACTAAACATTAAATCAAAGTGGAATTTCACTACATGTTAACTCAGCATACATAGATCCAATCCGTACATTTTTCAAAAGAAAGTAAATAATTTGATACTGCTTACTCTGCTGAAAATAAAGTAGTAACTATTTATACTATGTTTGATTTTGGCTGGTAGCATTTATAAATTTAAAACAAAATCACCTATAACAACCAAGTCTTCGCTATTCTGCAGTTTCATGTTGCCAAGTATGTTTAGCAACTGCTATAGCTCACAGAAATGTAGTTCCATTTATAGCTCAATATACATATAATGAGAACTTCAGAATATTCTGTCTTAAAACAGGGTAGTAAAAATGACACTAAAACACCCCTGAAGCATTCTTTCCTATGTATGTACATACAGTAAGGATGTATTTATGATGTTAAAGAGTCATTTGGTTTCAGAGATTAACTTATGACACTGGTGAGAAGGGGAAAGGGAAGAAAAGCCTGATCTCAAAAGAAAATAAATAAGAAGCATCAAAGGAAACTGCCTACACTGTTGCGAGCCCTGAGAGAGCCAAAGGCCAAGTTATGCTTGGCATGAAAGTCTAAGTGTTTAATTTCATTGAGTCAGTTACTGTTCAGGCTTCTGAGTAACACTTCCAGTGGAGCAAAACAGGCATCCAGTTTTCACAAACTCAGTAAAAGCAAAACCATATACATTTCAGATCCAAAAAAAACCATGATATTTTAACCCATCTCATATAAACTACAATAACTATTTATGAAAACCAAGAACTGATCAGTCCTAAACTGTGACAGAGGAAACTGTATCAACAGAAAGTTGTTAGAAAGTATTTACGGGTGTGAAAAGAAAAAAAAAAATCTAATCAAACTATTGGAAATTATTTCAGCCTCTTGGTGTCCAGTCTAATTAATAATTATATCTACAATATTGCAAACAGAGTATTTTAAATTCTACATAGAAAAAATAGGTTTTATTTTGGTGGGTTTTTTCAGCCATCAGTGATCAGAAAAAGGAGTAGCAGTTACATACGCTCTTAGCTTCAGGAATATCTGAAAATAACAAAACTGGCACTCATTGAAGATACTGGAGGAATCTAATGAGCAAGCTGGCTGGCTCAAGGGGTTTCAGTAAGGTAAAAATGAAGAAGCCCTTGAGTCTCTGCTCTTGTCTTTAAAATCAGCCACTCTTCCTGCATAATGCACAACGATTCAAACTGTGTGACTGCCTGTTTTCTTTTTTAGTTCTTCAATAATGTTTTCAATACCAAAATACTACAGCTAAGATTCTTTTGCACAAACATTTTAATCAAGATATATCTACAAGATTTAATATGCAGAATACTATAGCAGTAATTCTAAAGATGAATCATAGAATATCTGAGCTGGAAGGAATCCATAAGGATCACTGAGTTCAACCCTGCTGAGACCTGTGCAGGTCTTTTGATATTACATCGTTCTATGGCAAAACTGGTTTTCAAAAGGATTTGAATTATTTTCTTCCCTTTCTCAAAACTTCTGCTGTGTTGCCCACCACAATAATGTCATCAACCAGGCTGGATGGGGCTTTCAGCAACCTGATCTAGTGGGTGGTGTCCCTACCTGCAGCAGGGGGGTTGGAACTATATGAACTTAAAGGTCCCTTCCAATCCAAACCATTCTGTCATTGTAGGTGTTCAACAGCTTCTCCCTGTCTCCTCCACAGCCTGGCTCCCCAAAGAGACAAAGCAGAGTATAATTAAAATCCTTTATCTGAAAGCACCGTCCAAATGCTTCCTGAACTGGCAGCTCAGGGCCACAACCACTGCCCTGGACAAGCAGTTCCACGCTCAACACCTGCTGGTAGAAAACCTTTTCCTAACACTCAACCTGACTCTCCACTGATGCAGCTCCATGCCACTTCTTCACATGCTGTTGCTGTCACCACAGAGATCAGTGCTGTCCCTCTGCTCCCCTTACATGGAGCTCCCCTCACCCTCATCAGCTCTGGGTTGAACAAACCAAGTGACATCAGCTATTCCTCACATCTCGTCCTCTGGACCCTTCGCCATATTTGTAGCCCACCCTTGGATGCTCTGTAATAGCTTTCATCTCCTTATGTTGTGGCACCTGAAAGCGCACCCAGTGCTTAAGGTGAGGCCGCACAGCACAGCGGGACAACCCCTTCCCTCGCCCACTGGCAGTGCTGGGTCCAATGCACCCGAGGGTGCAGTTGACACCCTGGGCTGCCAGGGCACACCACTGGCCCAGATTCAAGTTGCTGCCAACCAGAACCCCAGATCCCTGTTTGCAGGGTCCTCTCCAGCCCCCATTCCACAGTCTGTATATAGAGCCAGGGCTGCCCCATTAAAATAAATAATAAAAAAAAAAAAACAGTAAATATCTCTCCTTTTTCGTACTTCAGAGTCTGCACTGGGACTCCTATGTCCCGTCCCCTCTTGGTCACTCCACTGCCGAACTCTACGTAGCGGGGTGAGGGCCCAGGGCACAGGCAGCCCAAGGTAGGCTGCAAGCACTTCCTTTGCTTAGCACTAGGTACAGGAGGGCAAGGGGGGCCTGTAGGGCAGCAGAGGTGCCCCCTCCTCTCACTGCAGGGTGGCACCAAGGGACGGGAAGGGCCTCAGCAGCCCCAGGCACCCGGTGGTTGGTGCAGGAGGGCACAGTCTCTCTGCCACTTCCAAACACATCTCAGATTTTTTTCAAGTATTTGTAGCTGCAAGTCTTTACTGCTGTTAGAAAGCAACACTTTTTTCCATTCTTAGTTTCAGGCATAAACAACAACATGCCTGAATTGGTAAAATAAGTAATGTCCTTAACACAGCTGTCAGGCTTCACAATTTAAGGCAAAAATACAGCACGTTAGTGACTCAGAAATATAACACAATCATTGTGTTTGAAATTATGTAATTTCAGCACTTGCTAGCTCTGCAGAAAGGTACTTCACCTCTCTACTGCTCCTCTTCAGCATCAGAGAGGAAGAAAAATGAGGAGCAGCAAGAGGTGAGTGTGAGCACTGGCTCAATCCTCCATACCCTTCCAACAGTTGGTAAAGCCTGCTCAGCATCTTTCCCAAAGTTTATCACAGACAATATAATAAGCCATCTGATAAAAAGGAGCTTGTGGAGTGTGAAACCTGGAGTGCTATTATACACACTACTATGTACTCCATTATACTTTTTAAGTTACTTGAATCTAAATAATACATAAAAAAATAAGGAAAAGGGCACAGTACTCCACTGCAGGTAACATTCATATTTTACAATGCTGAAAATACAGCCAATAAGCGAAAATAACAGCGATTGTTATGAACTACGGATTTAGTTATACAGCAAAGAAGTATACTGTCTCTCCACCATAGTGTTAAGTAGCCTACATGGCACTCCCTTAACTGTCAAACAACTTAGGCTCATAAAAAATGAGCAGCAGATTGTTCATGTCATGGTAATGTAATTTAGAGGACTGGGTTTTTTCATCCATCTATATATGTCATCCCACTGCACCTCTCACCACAAAGTTACACAGTAAATCACACCACTTCCCCTCCATTCATTTGGCATTCTACCTGTACTGCCAATTCATTTGTTCAAATTTCTTGTGAAGATCTCAGTGTTTTTATGTGTGCTTTTCTGTCACTCAGTGGTTTTCAAGAAAGGCACAAGTAAAATTATTTCTTAAAGGTTCCTTCATTTGCGTACAATAATTAAGAGGAAGAAAATTGATATTTTTATTCTAAAAGTGATCATTGCTTCTGCCCTATAGCTTATAGAATCACAGAATTGCTCAGGTTGGAAAAGACCTTCAAGATGGAGTCCAACTGTACTACCCTATCTCTAACAACTCACTGCTAAATCATGTCCCTGAGCTTCCTATTCTTCAGCTGATTTGCTTAACTGCAGTAATTGATAAGTGGTGTCTTCAAATCTGCTTCTTGAATAATTACAATTGGACAAATTTCATAAGATAGCTCTAAAGAAAAAAAACAACAGAACAGAAGAGCTCGTGAACTTCTATTTCTGTTTCAGATAACTCAAATTGATTCTTATCAGGTAGAAGAGTGACTATTAGCAATATTAACTCTTCAATGCCACAAGCAGTTCAAGTACACTATCCTGTACTGAATCCTACAGTACTTGAAACTTTATAAACCATATTACTTGATAAAGAAGATTATCTTCTGAATTCTTCCGAGTAGCTATTTCAGATTTATTACTTAGAAGCATATTATAAATAAACTTTTATGATTATCTATTTTTAAAGCAGAAAATTCTAATTTTTTTTTTGCCTAATTCAGAATGTTAACATTGCTTAGTGATTACACAAGCAGAGAAGACATGAACCCAAGTACCTTTGCTAACTACATACTGCTGCTTCTGATATGTGTTTCCCTTGTCGATTTTCAGATGTAACAGTTGTCAAACAATTATGAAAATTCTTATTCTGAACACTTCAACAACGCCTTTTTCTCCCTTTACTCTGTTCTTTAATTATTCATAAGTTACAATCACTTAGAAAAGAACAGTGAACTATAAATATTTAATAGAAGATGCCCGTGACAGAATGAGACATAAGAGAGATTACAAAAAACAAATACTATAAAACATTTGTTTAACCTAAGCTGACAACCAATAAGCAAGGCATTTGTTCTTTAGATTTTCACAGCTTTGACAAACCAAACTTAAGTCACCTGTATGCTTTACCAAACAAGTGCAATTAAACATCTATAAATTGCCAGGCATGATAGTTTCCTCCAGACCTTTCCTATTTTAAAGGCTTTTTACGCCACATTTTCAAGCAGTTAAAGGATGCAAGAGTCAAGAGCAAATAGACTGAAGCTAGTGATGTCTGAAACCCCACATACAACAAATGCATCATAGCAAACAGCTGATGAGCTTAACACAAATTCTTGGTGTAAGTTAGAATTTTAGCACTTGGAACGACGAGAAAGTATGTATGAATTTCAAATGTCTTAAAATCAAGCTCATACATCTTCTAGACGTGAAGGAGGGCTATGGATCCATGGTGCAATCAAACATCACGATAACATGGAAGGTAAAAATAATTGTACTCTGAATTTTCAGAGCTCATTATATTTAATACTTGGTACCAACAATGATGAAAATATAGCAATGCCATAATTGTGTTCTGCAGAGGAAAAGATAATCACTAGGAAAATAAGACTCCATTTTTTTTAAATCACTACTAGATAGATACTAGGGAAATATCATCAATCTTTCATTAAAATATTTGTCTACACCATCTCAATGCACTGTATGAAGCATTCTGAATACTCCACACATGACAAACACTGACCGAGTTATGCAGCAGAACACAAAAAAATTAAACTCAAATGGCATCTAAAAACTGAATCCAATCAGAGAAGCAAAACAATGCTCCCATTCAATTACTTCTTACTGAATTACTATCTGCCCCCTGTGAACCCAAAGGCCTCCACTGATCCTGCTCACAGCCAGCAGGACACTCCTGCCCTTCGAGACCAGGTCACTCTCACAGCATGAAAGCACATCTGCCTAAACCAATGGCAAAAAAAAGAGCATGTCTTCAGCAGTCAAGACAGAATTGAAGAAGATTTATATAATACTTAGAAGTATTCATTTTCCTTACCTTGACATTATAACTGCCACAATACAGCTTCACAGTGCTTAAGTGATTTCATGATGAGATGTTTTGCTCCTGTTTGACTTATCAGAGATAAAAACTGAGCTCATGCACTCTAAGAAGTCTCCCCCCTTATGTTCCTAGTTTCCCGCATTCAACTGATTATTCTGTTTTGTCGTATTTACTGATTTTTAATGAACTTCCAATATTTGACAAATCACAAATTCAAACTTTTTTTTAATAATACATATTTCACTATTTCAACATTATGTAAACATTCCACTTCAGCACTGAAGAATTTGTACAAAAACTGCTTTATTTTCCTGCTTCATTGTAAGTAGACTATTAGTGTCATTCAGAACTGAAAATAAATCACTGCTACCACTTTCATACATAAAGCATATACAGACAGAGGAATCAATATGTGGTGGAGAGTTCTGAAAGTTTGCTCGTCCAGTTGACAGAAACAAAGAAAATCCCTGCTGTAAATGACACCTGTGTACTCAAAAAAGTACTAGAATAGACACAACTTCATCTGCAAATGCTCTTGGTTACTAATCTTCCCACTCTCAATAGTTAGATTATGCCAGCAAAAGGTTACTGTTAGAGTCTGTCTTCTCCTTAAAAATAGAGCTGCCCTGTATTTCACCTATATCAATAAATCTAGTCCAAAGGAGACATGCCCTCAGTACTAATACTTACATTTGAACCCTTAGAATAAAGGCAACCATTCAAGTGCCAGAATTAAAAATAAAATAGAGTAAACTGGCTCACTGATGCTTCTGTATCACTGGATTTTAACTGACATTGGAGTTGAGAAGGAAAGAACAAACAGTAAGTAGCATAACTACTTCACTGATATGTTGTAACTTCTCACTTAATGTATGTTGAAACTTTATTTCAGGAACTTGTTCTATGCTGCAACTGTTTCAGTCATTTACCAAAGTATAAGATATCTAAAGAAAAAATATTTTTGCACACAAAACAGTAATTAACCTACAAATTCACCTTGAAGTTATAAGTTTTACAACTTTTCCCTTTGACCTGTGGATGCACAACTATCCCAACAAAATAATTTTAAGTTTCAGAGGTGTTGGGCCAAAGAGGGCACAAAGGCCAAAACAATCACTTAAGCCTGAAATGTCCAAGGCATTCTCAGCTAAGAATACCAGGCAGTATGCCAGGTATTATGAACAAATTTATGCACTGTTAGTACTTTTATGAATGATCAGTTATGTGATACATTGATGTTGTTTTTTCCTATGTATCTTGACTCAATACAGTAAGTATTCTTTGGAAACAGCAAGATTGAGCTTCGCAACATAGTCCAATTTTCCTATTTACATACTAAAACAATCTTAGTGGCTTTCTTTTTTGCCTCTGGTTTTCAGTATACAACCCACTATCACATATTAAAAATACATATTTCTGTTGCCTACGTTTTTCTGCCTTGAGTCTTCAAAAGAGATTTTTAAAAATTATTTTACAGAAATATTTTGCTGGGTGGCAGCAAAGAAGTGACTGAGATTACTTCCCCAGTCATAGCATGTTAATGTACTACAGGGACATCATGCTATGTAAGTTCTCATTTATGTCATTTTTTTCCAGTGCTTCTGACTCCAGGTTTGATTCTTTAACCATCAACAGGGACAAAGACAGCTTAGCTACTAGAAGTTTCCTTCCTCTTCAGCAGTTTTAGTACAGACATTTTTGGAGAACTAAATACCGCAGTACTACAGGACAAAACTGTTAAAAAACATTTTGAAAACTCGTGGAACAAGAGGGAGAAACAATACAAATAAGTTATCTTTTCTTACACTGAAAGTATGAAATACTACTAAATACTATTTTATATTGTAATAATGATAAAATAAAAGTAGAAAATAGAGAATTAGAAGTTGTTGGTAACTGCAGGGTTTATTTCTTGTGTACCCATCAGAAGTCCTCTCTAATTTGTCAATAACTCCGATAAATTAAGCACAGAACTACGTACAAAATTGCTGTCATCCACACTGAAGTCAAAGGTTTTATTACCATTATTAATAGCCACCACATTTTCAAAAAAAAAAAAAAAAAAGAAACACCATTTGATGGAATATTTTTCCACCACAGCCTAAGACACATTTCCATTTTTAAGCTTTTTGAATTTGCAGAAACAACAATGAACTGTACAATAAAAGAGTGTAAAAAATTTTACAGATTTGGAAAAATAAACAACAATTTGGTCATAGCCTCCTGCACAGGATTATTTATTTGAGTGTTTTCTAAGAGCAGCTGCAGTTGTACGTACTGCATCATAAAGGATTCATTCTTACCACAGTAATTTGTTATAAATACCCTTCATTTCCTGCAGGTCTCATCCAGTACCGTATTATTTCCAGAGCGCTAAGGAGCTCAACCATCAGAAACCTCTGTTAAATGATCTGCACAGAAAAACAGCAAAAATATTCCAGTTTACACTGATCCTTTTACTCTTTTCCTTACCACAGTATTTGAACCTCTTAGAATAGCACTTAGTTGCAATAAAAACTACATCTTAAAAGCAAGCTGCAGATTTACAAGGAAATCATGGGTGAGAAAGTTTCACGAGGAAAAAAGTGACTGAGAAAGGAGCAGCCTGTTTCCAGGGCTACCAATGAACCATATACTATGTTTTAGATGGTTTCCTAGGAAAATAATTCTAACGATCATATCATCTATGTGTCTCTTTATATATACTCCTCCTAACTTTAGAACTTATATCTTGACTTCTAGTAGATCAGATAATGGAGTAGATAGTTAGAAAAAATAACAGATTCTGATTACAAAAACAGCTTAAATCAAGAGTTCAGACCTCCTCAGATCCCTCAAGTCAACCAACAAGACACGACTCTACTGCAGACCTCCTGTCACTAAATCTGTGGCAGATGCAGTTGATTCCAAAGCACAGAAAAGATCCTGCTGCATCCCATCTGCCAGAGGCAAATAAAATTTTAGCCCAAAGAACTTCCCCCCCTTATTCAGCCTTCACCTAAATGAGAAGGACACACGGCACTGAGATGTAAGCAGCTGAGCTACCTGCCATTACTGCCTATTATTCAGAACTCCTTGGCAGACATTACAGCACTGTCAAGATCTCCTGGGAATTCTGTTAAAATAAAAAAAAAAAATAATAACAAAAAAAAGCTTGTTGAATCGCATCTATTTATTAAACTCTGCTCCAAGAAGGGCAGATGTACAATATCTGCTTCTTCAAAAACAAAGCTTGCTGCAGGTACAGCTACAGAGACTGAGATTTGTTATCTCTTCTAGGCAAGAAACCACAGAGAGGTTTATCTCATCTGGGCACGGCCTGCTCTCTCCCCACAGAAGATACTGGTAATTTTACAAGAACAAGAAAGGTTTCAGAAATGACCTTAGCCTATGTCAAAATTCCTGCTGTGATAAACAGGTGCTTCTTTCAGTGTTGGAAATTCATGTATTGCCCTAAGTGCTTAAAACCAGCTACGTACTATTCATCCTCCTTTTCTACCAAGACTACTACTGTAAAATGCATCTTAACAAAGCCACCCATCCCACTGGCCCTGGCAGCAGCTGGCAAGTGATGGAAGGGCAGAAGAAAGTCAGAAAACTCAATTTTATGAAGGCAATCTCTCATCAACTTTGTATTAGAATACATTAATTAAGCAACAAGATTTCAAAACAGTTCTTTGTGTCGATGCAGTTAATCTGTATTTATTTCCTTGGGGGGGGATCCAGTTGAGTAAGAGGTTAAGTATTCTACAGACATTGCTACTAAGTGTCACAGGCTTCCTGTTAAAACAATACCTAAGGCCTCAATGTTCCTCAAGTTTTGTCTGGACTTGCCTTGGCCTGGCTTGGACAGGTCTAGCTGCAACAGTCAACGATCAGGTGACTATTGCGTACTTTATTTTAGATCTTGGTCAGCTGTCTAATACAACACGATTTATTCTTACAATGAAAGTAGAGTAATAGTAACTAGGCAGCTTGTGTAGAATAAAGAGTCTGTGATCCTAGAATAAAACCACAGCACAGAGCACCAAGATGGGATGATGGTAGGGGCCTTGGAAATACACACAATAACTCAAAGGGGTCAGTGTTCACCAAATAAATGCAACCTTAGAATCCAGATAAGAAAAGGTTTAAGGCTAGGAAGAACAAATATAAACTAATGTAGAAAGTGCAAAACAGTGCAGAAAGAACAAGATGTCAAGCATGGTAACAAACACATAACAGTGATCCCACACAGATCCCAGAGCTAGAAGAAAGAGAATACCAACACCACACTTTGCCTGAACAAGGGCCCAAAAGGCTGACAGCTTACCTTGACACTTGCTCTCAGTCCCAACTGAAAATACTGACTCCAGCAGCCACCCACAGGGGCAGTGAAAAAAATGACCCTATCATCAGAGAACAGTGTACATACCAGAAACCGTACATATAGACTCTGACAATATATAATTTGAACAGTGTTTCTGTCCTAAGCAGACTAATAATTCTGTCACGAAACTGCAAGATTTTATCTTCACTGTCAATAAATTGATGACTGCACGTAAGGTGTTCCTTTAACCCATTACAGGATTTTCAATGCAATAAACATGTTAGAATTCCAAAAGCTGGATGAATCAATTGTCAATACTTTTCTTCCAACTAGTAATTATCATCCCATATACAAGTAAATAACCTCCCAATGCTTAGTGGCATATTTATTGTTATGTGATAGCAAGCAAAACCTAGTAGTACACATCAGTTAAAATTTACAAAAAAAAAAAAAAATCAAACCCACACAGGAAGTTCAGAAAGTTTATGAAACATGGTTACTGCATTTCCTAAAACTCTTTAGAGCAGATACTGTTTTTTGGAGTCCAATTTTCAGTTACTTCTATCAAACCTCTTCAAAAGATTTAATTTCTTGACTCCTGGCAAAAATCAGTCACCCCCTTAAGGAGGTGCTGGAGGTCAGGCACCCCAAAATTATCAATCTGACATCATCATCACTTCCTATGCAAGGTATTTTGAGCATCTGCAGCATCAGTGAAATCTTGATAATCCAGTAAGGTAATTTAGTTCCTAACCAATCAACTGCTGAGGCAGTATCGTAACACCAATGTTTTAATTCAAGATACACAAAAGCATAGCCAAAAATTTCCACTGCATTTAGCTGCACTGTTGCAAATGTACCACACCTGTAGAATTATCACACTAGTTTTCCTCCCATAAGCCAGATTGCAAAAATGATATAGAGATAAAACAAACACATTTTATGGATGTATGCAAGTACATTACTCATTGGTTTGTAAAACTTTGGCAGCTAAGAAGAAATGTTAACACAGGCAGCTGTCCTGCAGTTCTATTCTATAGACTAATAGGACTATAATTCTGCTTGAGATTGAAGTAAATTCTGCATTCAAAAACACACTCTATGTACATACAGAACTTTATGAAACAGCAGGTCTGCCTTACTCATCCTTTTTGTCACAGATACAACTGAACAACATACACAGTAGCAACACAAGACTCCTCAAAAAGAACTGACAGACTTCACACTCTGCAAATCCTGCAGTTTGGAGAAGTCATAAAATGAGTAAGCGGATGGAAATTAATGCAAATAGCAAGACTGCACACACATCTGTCCTTGCCTGGCTCCAGAAATCAATGGAACAGCTGCAATCAAAAGGTAAACAATGGTTAATTTGTTGGATGTTTCACATCCAAAGACTTTAAGTGTCAGTAAAATGTTCCAAATTCACACAGCATCTCTAACTCATCGTATGGCAATAATTTGTTTTAACTTACTATAAATGCTGTAGGCAGTCCAAAGTCTGAGGAAAATGGATAGGCTCTTTTGCTGTCAGCGGATAAAGAATGATAAATAGTATGCAGAATATAGAGATAAGATTCTGGAGTATAAAAGACAAGGGGTTCAATCATATTCTTTACTTCCCCATCAGCTCCCTAACACAGCAACAGAGATTAGTAGTATTTTTTTAGTATGTCTTGCCTTGGGGTCTTCATATGTTGCCACAGCAGGCTAGTATTTACAGAATCTGTGACCTTCCATAATTTGCTTTGCCTTGTAGCTTGTTATGGTCATAACATTCACCTGGTAATCTTTTTTTGTTGTTCATGTTTCCTAAAGACAGTATTTATATAAATGACTTTTGTGACCACAAACTAGTTTACGGGACTTGACTCATTCGTTTTGTTCCCTTTGAAGAATGACATTATCCATAGGAATGGATGGTCCTTACTTTATTACACAACATCATTACACCTTTTTTATTCTATTCTTATTCAATAATATTATTCACCATTTGACAATTATGTTGATAGCATATCTAGTTCTGATTTTCTTATTTTATTAAAATTAGAGTAGAATAAGGAAGTCTCCATGACACTGGTCTAAATTCCTAATTTACAAGGCAAAGTCCACAGAAGTATGTTTTGAAACCAAACTTTACAGCTTCTAACTTTAAATATGCATTGTGTGTCAAGAATTAAATAAGAATGCACAAGCCCAACATTTTCTTAAATTAAATTAGTTAAGATTGTTTAGTTCTATACTTCCTACTTATAGATGGTCATGGAAGTCCACAGAACAAACAAAAAACATTTCAGGAGCTAAGGTAACTATAAGAGAATAAGCACTCTGTGACTTACTACACATCTTCCAAAATAAAGCCAGTGTTAATATCATTCATTTGTTAACAAATGCAAAGCACTAACAGCACTCAGCTGCTTACTGCTCAGAGCTCACCACTGCAAGAGGGTGCAAGGGGAAGAAAGGTAACTAATACTTACAACAAAGAGTGACTTAGTTATTCGTTATTAGAAGTTATATCCACCAACACTTTGCTAAACTATCAAACATTCAACTGGTTATACTAATCCGTATGGATTTTCCATGGCAGGAAAAATAGTACTTGAATTCTGGTTAGTAAAGACATGGAGAGATTCGCTCACCACTGAATGTCTTGTTTTCTACTGAAACAGTTATAAAAGAACTACTTAAGACTACTTTTCATACCTTAAAACTACTCTCTTGGTTAAAATACTATATGAACTTGGTTGTTTCAACTAGACACCAATACTCCCAAAGTTCTACATCTCTTCCTTTCATGTCTCATAGAGGTTGACGTGTTGTCTGCTCAGCATATCACAAACAAGAAAAAACAGACAGAGATTCTACTTTCCCTGTCCTATCATAAACAAGGATAAACAGTGTTATGTTATTTCACCCAGCTGTAGATGTTCGTGAAATTTACAGAAACTAAACTGTGTCTGAGACCTCTACCCTCCAGTCTCATCTGACAAAATGAGCTGTGGCAGGCAGGTGTGGGAAATCACATCCTCAAGAAACTTGGCTAGAAAAATGCTGTTATCATATTAAATATAACTTTCATTAATCCTTATTATATAAATATAATTAATTTTAATAAATGCATGTGAGAATCTTTGGATTAACTTTCCATATCAGGGTAACTAGTTTATTATACACCTCTTCGTCTTTCAGCTATGATTTTTTTCAGGTAAGTAAGGAGGTGTGATCTTATTCAACCATGAAAGGCAAAACACATTATACAAGAAATACATTACAGCTATCATTTAAATTAAAAATAATAATAATAATAAAAAGATCTTCTTAAGGGTTTACTTTAATACCTTTGAATGTGAAAAAAAAAAAAAAGAAAAAAAATAATCACATCATATGATTTTCCCATTGTCTGAGCAATCCAGACAGGAAGAGCATAAAAAAGAACAGTCTCCTCCTGGCTTTGTAAAAACCAAATAATTGCTTCTATATGACAGAAAAGACTACATACTTGAAGAAAATACATTACAAAAGTGTGTTTTCCCATTTATCAAACATACTACAGTGCTTACACAGGAAGCCATGCTACCACATGGAACTTCCTAATTTGCTAACTTCACTAAAGGCGCTCATATTTCAAACTAATTTGCACTGTTCTCTAGAAGAATCACAGCTTTATATTTAGTTTATAAGACTCTTGCTAAGATTTTTAAGTCAGCAATACAGAACAGTATATTCTCTTCACACCATGTTTTTGGAAGAAGACTAGCCAAACAAGCCTGTACTATTAAGAAAAACTCATTTATAGCACATGCCATCAGTTCAGTAGAAAAATCTACTTGAGTTCTTTTGTTTATAAAATCTTTCACCAAAATCCACTGAGACTACCAGCAAGAATTTTGGCATAATTTTCAGAGTATACTTCAGCAGACAGAAAAAAGCACAGCTCTGGAACAAGTTTTGAAATAGTTGACCTTATACATCTTTAGCATAGTGGTGGTAGACCAAAAACTGATCATTACAGTCTCTGGTATTTGGTATTAAATATATTTTATTTAAATATTATATTAAAGGGAGTGAAGACTTGTCCCTCAAAGTTTCCCTGTCATTCAAAAGAAGTAATATGTTGGGTTGTTGGGTTTTTTTTTGTTTGTTTGTTTGTTTTTTGAAGACTACTCTGACTTTCTTTTCATTTTCAGTATTATAATAATCTCTTATTCACATCTTACTTGAGTCCAAAACAGTTCAGCAGAGGCTTACATTTCTGAAATAGAAAAGGAAAAGGACCTGCTTCTACAGCAGGATCAAGCTATGACTCTCATGCATAATATATCGTGTTCTTTGCAACAGAAAAGTATAATGGAACAGTAATGATTCTGCTTGGGAGAGAAGATTAAAAAATGTAGGGGTTTCTCTGTGTATGCATGTTCATACATTCAATCACATAAACAAGTAACAATAAAGGGAAAGGGAAAATAGTCATCTTCCATAGTTCCTTCTCTGAGAAGAAACAGCATCCCTACTTGTACGTACATTGTTCCCGATCACACTGGTGATAAAAATATATGATTACATCAAAAATTAACAGTAACTTAGCATTAAATTCTTCAGATGTAGAAGTTCCCTGATTTCTGGGCAGCGGGCTTTCAAAACTTAATCAAAACGTAGTTCAAGCCAATTTTTCAGAATTTAGATTTAGCAAAAAAATTATCCAGGTCTGTAGATTATGGGCAGTTTGAAGGAATAATCTCTTTTGCTGGCAGAGTAATTCAAGTATTCCACTAACGAAGGAAGACAAATTTGAGTGTTTGCACCTCAAAGTATTGGCCTTCAGTCATACTGCAGACTGAATAAAGTATTTTGGGAGAAAGCATGGGTGGTATTTAGAGCACAGAAATAAATGTGAGATGAGAGCTGGGTGGATTTGCTGGCAGTAATACAGATTGCTGTGCTCCCTCCAAATACGAGCAAATAATGTAATGTCCCTAACACCCTACATCAAAGGCCTACTGAGAATAGCATGATACACTTTTCTTTTTAATCCAATTCATTTAACTGATTTTTTATTATTATTTTTCTAAACTCTGTGTGTGAGTGTATCCCACACAGAATGCAACTATGGTAACCCTATCCCTTGCCAAGTTTATTTCAGAGTAGTAACACTGTTGTGAAACCTTGAGGTGAAAGTGTTAACATATATTGTTATGTACATTCGCATAATGCACACATATATAAACACATACATATGTCTCAATATACTTCTGCTTTTGAATACAAAACAGTTGATGTAAAGGTGCTTCAGTAACACATCATTACTTCTTCTATTTTCTATTGTAATACATTTTACCTGCAGTTCAAAAGTCTACGAACTTCCAGGACTGACAAATTAGGAGTTACATGAAATTTCCCAACTCAAGCCCTCATACCAAGAACAAAATCTCATAAAATCTACAGGAAAAAGCTCATGGAAATAATGACAGAAAAGCACCAATTCCTTTAGGACAAAGACCTACCACAATATCGCACTTGCTATTTTTCTTGTGAAATAAAAGCAAATTGTCTTATCCACATAATGTTATGAAGATGTCTACAGATACTAGCAACTTCAATACTTTCTTAACACCGAACTCTTCCCAATCCAACTGGCCATGGCTTGTCACACTTAATCAAGTCTTACGAGAAACTAATTATGCTCAGATTTACGGAACATAAGGAATATAACACTCAGCCCTATGACTTTTAAATAGCTTACATAACCTTGTTTTAGAACTTCCTTTAGCCAACATAACCTAAAATACAGTACTCTGGATTTTCAGTGCAGGGCAACTGAACAAAAATTGTCTCAACTGCCCTGAAATTACACTGAGAGCATCTAATCCCGTCAATTTCTGGAAAATATTAAACTGATCCTGTGGTTCACAGAATCTATGGTTCTCCTCATAAAACTCCCTAGGAAATTTACTTTAATATTGGGTGAGTTTTATTTCATGGTTTTTATTTCACAAAATTTTCATAATGGGGCAGTAAGCAACTTAATAATCATGAAAAAAAAATTATTAATCATTTCCCAACTACAGTACTTCCTGACTTATGAAATTCCAACATTTTATGCTTTCCAATATTGTAAACCAGTTGCTCCTTAGCAACAAAGAGGACAAGACAATCTTTTCTTTATTAATTCAGTGATAACACTAAGTTAGAAAACAAGTTCTTTAGTCAGCAGCAAGAACGTGTTTCTTCTTCTGTTAAAGCTACTATAACTTGCCAGGAAAATTTCCACCCATTTTGCAAAAGCTAGCTAGTGTTATGTTTTTTGTTTGAAAGTATTTGCCAAGTCCTCAACCCACAAGAGCCTTCTAACTACCATTCACAAGGCCATTGATCGTACCACAAACATTAATTAATCAACCACTGCAATAAAAATTTTAAAAAAAAAAACAAAAAAGACAGCTCTCAGAACATGTATTTTAAGTTCACAGCCTTTACAAAACATGTGTTTACTAAAATTATCTTGGAAAAGCACTAGGCCAAAAAGAGTCTAAGTACAGTTTATTCTCTTTCCTTTTGCAGCTGTTTTAAGAATAGATTAAAAAACCTCCCTGCTCCCTTTTCAGGCTGCGGGCTTCAACTAATAGAAAAAACAGGCATAAGTAAGGGTAAGCATTTAGTAAGGGTTCAGTAGAACTGCAAGAAGGAAAAAAAAATCCTTGCAAGAAACTACTTCAATTAGGCTACAGCTGGGGATTATGGTTTAGGAAATAATTATAGAACATCGTGAGTATCAGAGTTACATTACTGTTCTATTCCAATAGTAAAAAAGCTCCCCAAGAGAAAAGGCAAATTGATATCTATAGATCCCACAGACAGTAGTGGAGCAGGGAAATTATGTCAGACAGATATAACTGACAAGTGAAACACAACAGAAGTTGCATGAAGTCTTGACATTGTTCTAAATATACATAAACGTTCACTTATTTGCCTGTCTTTACCTGTTACCACCTGTTAACATTATTTTATTCCAGCAGTTTTCCTAAGAGTTGGTGTGAGGAGGAGACTGAAAACAGTACTTCTAACTAGAAAGAGTGGGCAAAATTAAGCTGTCAGTCCTAAGCCATCAACCAATGCCACATCTATAGCTACCTATGCAGATGCCTCTTAAAGAATGTGGATTCTCCAGTTGTTGTTGTATATTTAGAAAACTAAGCCTCATTTTTAATCCTGCACATGCAACACCTTGTGTTCCTAACCAGAAAAATAAGTCTAGAGCTTTAAAGAATCTTAAAATGTGCACTGAATAATGTCTTTGATGTAGATTTTTAAGTAAAGCATGTTCCATCTTCCCTCGTTTTTAAACCTGGAAAGTCATGGCTGCCGATCTGGTAAGCTCCTGCAGAGCACTTTTGACCACTGTCTCACCTTTATATCCAGGAGATTCAATTTCCAATGTCATTTTCATCAAAATGGAAAAGATGCATTTAATGAGCTCAAAAAAAGTCAATGGTTTGACTGAGAAACTATTTAACTCTATCGCTTCCAGGAGCCAAGATATTTCTTCTGTACACAAGAACCCATCTATTTCCACCAAAGAGATTTTACACAGACTACCACTACTGATAAACAATCTACAGCTGGATTTAGGATCTTACAGTCTCAGTATACATCGTTAATCCACTCTGAAACTTGAGTAGTTGCAGCAGATGGTAATCAGAAATCTCTCATCAGCCCCAGAATATCCTCATGGTGTATCATCCTATAAATAAAGCATATCCTTTTCCCCTTGGACTGTGGAATTGATTATGAATATCAGAATTTTCTCTGGATTACAGAAAGCTCAGAAAGCTACCATGCTGAAATTACTTGCATCTCATACTTTTTGTGGAGTTTTTATTGCTTTATATGCAAATGCTATTTTGGAAGTCATCGGACTAATTTGAATGTTTATACTATTTACATTTCATATCAGAATTTCTGATTTGCTAGGAAAGTTCTGAAGTCATATTTTGTCTTACTGCTACATTCAGTCATTCATGAGTTTTAAAGACTTGTGGTCAGCTAAGAATAATAATATTGAAAATTGATGACGTGACTATTCGAAGAACAAAATAACACTACACATCTAAGAATTAGTGCTATTTATTCAAGGCAGAAAATCATACATTTGAGGTTTGATCACTGCTCATAGATAATGAGATATATTAAACCAATTACATGTTTTGTTTCCAAACAACTTCAGCAACAATTCAGCTTGAGTTCCTTAACAAATAATCAAGCATTATTACTCCCAAATCTAATCTTTATCAAAGGGAAAAAAAAAAAAACCTAACTCAAAATACTGGATTCTTATCAGTTAGTAACAGATTCATTACACTATGTTGTATTCTATTAATTTCTGTATATTCCATTGCACATAAAAGTATATAGAATGTTCTTACACGTTCCTGCCTTTCAAATGCTTCTGAAAAATAAATCCCGAAGCCAAAACTCACATCACCACATTATGAAATGCTCTCAACTTTCCTGTCTCATTATGAATAAGTAAGATTTATTTCTTCCCTTTAAATTTAATTTCCAAATGAGGGAATCATTCTGAAAATCTAGAAAATCATTTCCTTTGAATTACTTCCTGAATGTGGCAAAGTGAACAGCCTTCACTGCCTCTTCTGGCAACAAGTTCCAAGTTCTGAGATTTCCTCAGCTTCAGGGCCAAAAAAGATCCTTATTTTCATCCTCTCTAAGGTCATAGAAGTTTATCAAGAAGAACATCAGTATCAACATTTCATGTTTAAGAGGAACTTTCTCCTTTGAAACATAAACAAAATGAAGTCTCATCTTTGGCAATATATTTATATTTACAAAAAAATTCACTCAGACAACACCATCCAAAATGATGCAACAAAATGTGATCCATTACCACATGTTGCTAACAGTTAGAATTATCCTGTCACGTCTTTGAAAAGCTAACACTAGATTAAAACTGATCGTCAAGTTCTAATTTTTAATGAACAAACTTAAGCTCATGTATTAAATTGGAAGATTTCTACTACAGACTATAAACCTCAATGGACAACATTGATTTAAATTCATTCATTTCATTCGGGAACTTGAGAACCTATTTCCTACCCATTCTCCTATCATTATCCTGTATGCTACCTTGTAAAATTCACATCCGCATTACTAAGAGCTACTAATACATAACACCAGAATTCTCCACTCCCAAGGTCCATAGAAAGGCAGGCAGGATATTTGATACGACCTACAGAGATAACTTTCAAAACAATGCCTTATCTGTTATATAGATTAACGTAATAAGAAGTCACACTTGCAAATTTAAGTATATCTACACTAAGAAGAAGAAAAAAAAAAAAAAAAACAGAAAAGAAAACTGAGACGCCAATAGGGCAAATACAAATATTTTTGAAGCTTCACTAAATTGAGAAACCTCGACAGCATACTTACATAAACACATTACAAAACCAAGCTGCTAATGTTAGAGCTGCATTCTGTGCCCATCATTACTTACGACTGGTGCAAGCTGCTGCATTGTAGTTAACTAATCTCTGTTAGTCACATCCTCGCATTTTGAGCTGCCATGCTATACAGCCTAAGTAAATGCTAACAGTTATTGCAAGCATACTGACTACAGAATTATCTCTGCAAATTTATTCTGCTATTGGGTGAGAGATTACAACTATTTGCACACATTTTGCTAATTCATAAAGGCCAGCAGTAGGAAGAAATATAGCCTGTATTCTATCCTCCAGATTTTAAATAGAAGTGGATCCAAAACTGCACCACTGTACGTTGTGACAGTGCCTACAGACTTCACAGTTAGTGAAGGCATGTGAACACAGTAATTAGAAATTGCCAATCACAGAGTTTCCAAAAATAAATCAAGAGTCCATAGGATTTCTTTTGCATTCCATAAACTGATAAATGAGAAATAGGCATAAACGTGTCTTTCAAAGTCAGGAATTTATTGAATAATGAGCTACCAGATCCTTTGGTATCAACCCTTGTACAGGTATACTCCTTCTCATTGCTGACAGGCACAGAAAGTGACATCACAGAGAGAACAGGGATAGCATTCATAACTAGAGGCAAGAGTCCTTGAGGGTATTCCACTGGGAGTGGTAAAACCTGGGGAAGTCATAAATAAATTGAAAGCAAAACGACCCATGAGAAGTGTGAGCAGCAAGAAGGTATTTTATCACTACAGCAAGGAGCGCAGTGAGGACAACAAGAGGAAAACAAATGGCAGAAGAAAGATGACAAACACCATTTTCATTTTCTATGTTTACCTGCATTAAGAAATTAAATAGGACTCTCAGAGCAGAAATTAAGAAATTAATCAAGATTCGAGAGAGGCAAAATGATGATGAGTAACAGGGAGAATCAGAGGTAGAAATTAAGTATCACCAATTTTGCGCAGGCTAGTGAAGACAGGAAAGCAGTTCTGCTTGACTTGGAAGGAGATGGAATTGGAGGAAAAAGCAAGGGCAGCTTGAAGAAGTCTTCAGAAAGTAAGGAAGGAAAGAAAGGGAGGTGGTGATGATCTGTGAGCAGTGTTTCACACAGTAACCAAAATAACCCTTGGGCTACTTTTTACTGGAAAACAACCCAATAACAGACTGAAACTCAGTTTCTAGAAACCGTGTTCACAGAACAGAGATAATAGTGCTTTCCCAGCACACAAGTCCCTTGTGAGGTAAACACACTAACATTAGCATGGTGCTGCTCAAACACATTTAGAAATGGGAAAGTGGAACTGCTGAAACTTCTATTCCTTGGAGTAAGTCCACACTAATAATCAGTAGTTATGTACATGTGTATCTTAACTGAGTAATTCTGGAACTAAAGAAGATAACTGTAATTTTATTTGTTTTCTAAAGGGAACATTTGTACTGAGGCAAAAGCAAACAACATTAGGGAAGTTACATCTCTAATGTGACACATTACTGTCTACAAGAGTACAAATCTTTCTATAAAATGATTCTGAAGGCATATTTGTGTGTTTCTGGTGACTTATTTTGGCAAAATACTCCATGCAAATTAAAAATCATGCATTTCTCTTCAAGCTTAGGTGATTTTCCTATTATTTTCCTGCATTTTGTTAACACACTGATCCTGCTAAATACTGCAAGCTCTGTGGTAAAAGTTCAAATGAAACAGACAAGTCACATATTTCAAATGCCACATTCCTACCATTTAAAGAGAAGGTTTTGCTCATACAATTTTCTTCGAAATCAAAATACTGAAATTCATTTGCAACTTTGTTTCTGACATAAAATCACAAAGGCAGTGCTGTTTCATTGACCTCAAAATCTAGACAAGTTTCCATCCACAGGTAGGCACAACAAGAGGAATGGCAGGAGTCAGCTACTCTGCATCACATCTGTCAAGGCAATGGAAAATAGAGTGACATTTAACTCATTACTTAGAACCAGCAAGCTCTACCTTTCATGTCAAGTCTTAGTTTGAGAATAGCACAGGCAAAAATCCTCCAATAAAACACAGGAAGTTAAATTTTTACTTTTACTGGTACAACCATTGCAGTATTGTATTTTTTATGAGCTATGTAACAACTGTTTACTTCTACCTTAGTAAGTGCAAAGTGCTATGATGATACAGTTTGGCCTTTTCATATTAAACCAAAAAAAAAAATACAATTGGCTCTTTAACTTTCTGCATCACTTCACACTCCATTTGATCCTTCTTCTATAAAACATTATCTTTTTCTTAAACTTTAAACATTTCAAAAAAAAAAAGCAAACCTATTTTCAATTTGCAAGACTGAGAACACAGTAACAGATGTAAGCACTAGAATCTGGCAGAAATAACCTAAGTTCTTTAAAGTGCCTTTTTTCCCACCACCACCACCGCTCCCCCAACTTCTAGATCGGTGCCAATTAAGAACATGTATACTCTTCTTACATTCTACTTAACTTCGGCATGTTTTGCATGTTAAGCTACAGCAACAAAGGAATATAATACTGTCCAGGAAAACCAACACCACAACCAGATAAATGTGCCTGCTTCATTTTATTATTTTTTTTAATAGTAAAATATACTTGGTCCAACATTAACAGTTCAGAAACTCTTCTATTCCTAAACCTTAAAACAAGAGTAGTTTGTCATTCTTGTTTGAAGTCATCAAGTTTAATAGGGCTAATAAGTTTTCCTTAACAACGCACTAACAGAAAAGGTAACTATTTGGCATTTCAGTAACAGCTGACCCAAACGTGTTTGGCACTGGATGTTTGCACAGCAATCCCTTCCCTGCAACTGCTATATTGTGTGAATGAAACATGGTCTACAGCTGATATTTCATCTTCTGCAATACCTCAAGCTAGAGAGAAAAGCAGCCAAAGGATAAATCCAAATCTTGGCACTGCTTCCTCCTGTTCCCAGTGGTAACGCTGCGCTTCTTTTTAACCTTTTCTCCTTAACATGTTTCAGTACAGACCACTCATGGATATTTCTGGCAGTGGCTCACCTCAGATGGCAAGCTCAGGAATGTATTTTTCCATCCATAAGGGTTCAGTCTGTGGCTGTCTGTTTCTCAGCCCTTCTGATGACCTATCAGCCTGCTCAGCGCCTGCACGCAAGGCCACTACACTCTATAGCTAACCAATGTGCAAGTTCTTCTATAGCAAAAGGACTTTCTTACTAATTCCTCTGTTTGTGCCCACAAGAACCTGTGACACTCACACGTTGAGCTCTGTAAAAATAAGTAAAATTAGCACTGTGTTGTTTTGCATAATACTCAAAGAAACACAGGAGAATAAAATACGTACATTCACACACCGATGTGCACGTTAGCTGGCAATCTGCTGGTGGCTACAGAAAATACTAATAGATGTATGCCAATTTAATTAGTGCTAATTTAGCACTTGGTGATCTTTCACTTAATTCAAAACCATTCATGTACAAAATTGTACCTATTTGTGCCAAAGCAGTTAGTTACAGGCAAACACTTAATGCCAAGCTTCACATTTTCTGCAAGCATTTAATACTTAAGATTTTAAAAACCCCACATACATTAAGGAACAACTGTGAGAATCAAACAACTTTGATTTTCTTTATACAAAGACAATGATTTAAAGTTTTGTTTATAATTGTACTAAATCAACCGTCTAAAGTTAGATTTTACAGAAACAAAAATACACAAGGGTTATCAAGAGTAGTTGATTTAAGGACCTGCTCTAAATATCTACCCATGGAAAAAGAATAATAAATGATACCAAATCAAGAATGCTTTCTCAAACAAGCCACAACACTTTCTCTTTGATAGATTTTAGTTTAGGAGCAATCAACTGCCTTTAAATGTTATTAAAATGCTAGTACCTTATCAGACTTTCTGACCCACATGCACTAGATCATTCCTAAAAATTGATATACACTTGCTGAAATCATAAGGAATTCTGACATGATTGTAGATTTTCCCTCAGTAGATGGGAAAACACATGCTAGACTTAAGTTTGTTATTAACATCAAAATACACATGCAGAGAAACCCTAAACTATACAACATGCAATGAAAGACATGTATTCCAGGGAAGAAGTGTGTTACTGTGATGATCCTACTACAGGACACAGGACTAACCTGGTCTGGCTACAACAGGGTTAACTTTCCCAAAGTAGACTGTATGGGGCTGTCTCTTGTGGCTATAGCAGCACTGATAACACAACAGTGTTTTCACTGCTGCTGAACTGCACTTGCACAGTGTCAAGGCTCTTCTCACTCTGACCCCACTCCAGCAAGGCAGCCAGGGGCGACAAGAAGCTGGATGGGATACAGCCTGGACTTTGACTTCCCAGTGGGATACCCATACCATACCTAAGGTTTTACTACTTTGGAGGTTCACCTTCCAAGGCAGCTATTCCTCAAAGGGCATTGGCACCCTTGTGGGATTGGTCTTGTACAACTTCCTCCCCCCTTCCTTTCACTTATTAAGCAGCCATTACCTCAACCTATGGGTTTTCTTGCTTTTCCTGTTCTTATTCTCCCCCTCACCATGCAGAGAGTGGGAGAAATAGGGAAGCAAGCAGCTGTGTGTGGACAGGGTCAACACACTACACATGGTATCATCAAGGTCCTTTCCAGTCCTATTTTCAGCTCATACTAATCATCACCAGTACCTTCCCAGAACTAGTACCACCATTCTTTATGTGTGTAAACACAAACAAAAATTGAGTTAAAAAAGAGCCAAGTAAAATGCTGCAGAGTAAACATTAAAATAGGCAAACTTCTGACTAAAGACACTAATCAATTCATTTCTTCTGGGGTTATGTTCTCATCACTTTGATACTAACCCTGCATATGCTTCTGAAAGCAGCAGAAAGAATTTTAGATTCCTAAATTAAGAGTCTTTTTACCATGTTGTTCAACAGATGTGTTGCCAAAGTGTTTCCAGTTTTCTTCTCAGTACACTAGAAACTGCCATTTGTTTTGTCTAATCAGTCACAGTCCAGATTGTTTTTTCTACTCTGCTTATACTACCATAGCCACAAAATAAGTGCCCAACAATCTCCCGAGGAACTGATCTCTCTATATTTGCCTTGAGACATTTCTCCCTAAGATACTAACAGAGAGCCATAGCTTAAAGCCTCTGACTCCTACCAATGGTAACAAATTAATACTCACTTGAAACCAAAATTGCAGCCTGTGAATCCCCCAGGCAGAGACTTTGCCTGTCTAAGTAATCAGATTTACAAGGTCACCTTCCTTAAGGTTTTTTGGGTTCGCATATAATTTTAATGTTCTAACTTTGTTCTACAATCAAAAGGAAAAAAAATAAAAAAATCAAGAAAATAGTACGAGTAGTTTTTATCTTATTTTCTTCCTATCGGTAAAAAAAAAAAACATAGCAGCTATACAGCTTGAATCCTAATTAGGAATTGTGGAATAAACTCTGGTGAATTTTAGGGTTGAACACTCAGAACTTTACCTCTGCAGAATATTTTCCAGATTCAAACAATTCAGAATGATCTGCTAAGGACCACTCAGATGAACTGGATTTTATCAATTCTGAACACCATAGACAATCACTGAACAGTTATTTATTCATTTTCGTCTCTTACAAACCACAATCCCCATCCTGCAGAGCATGAAGGAATAATTTAAGTACCAACCATGAGACAGCCACAGGTACCTACATTCAATGCAAGAACTTTATTAATGGATTCAGCCAGCAAGCAACTTCTGTTAATAAAAGGCCAGCTTGAACTCCTTGAAAAAAGGCATCAAGAATGAAGAAAATAATCTTCCTCTCTCCCACACAAAGAAGTCATCAAATAATTCCAATCATTTTCAGAAATAAGAGCTTTCTTTTATATGGGTGAAAGAGGTAAATTGAAGGGAAGGAGAATAAATAAAAGAACAAGACAAGGGGGTATGGTTTAAACTAGAAGAGTGGAGATTTAGATTCGAAGCTAAGAGGAAATTTTTCAAGTCAGAAGGCGGTAAGGCACTGACACAGCTACCCAGAGAAGCTGTGAGTGCCCTGTGCCTGGAGGTGCTCAAGGCCAGGTTGGATTGGGCCCTGGTCAGCCTGAGCTGGTGGGCCATGGCAGGGGGTTGGAACTGGATGAGCTTTAAGATTTCTTCCAATCTAAACCATTCTTAGGCTCTGCAAATATAAAGGCCTAGAGAGGCTAATTTGGGGAATAATAATCCCAAGCACATTGGCCAAAACTAGAAGAAGGTTTCACCTAAACCAAAAAGGAATGATGTCACCAATTTACTTGTTTTCTGTAACTCTTTGTATGTTAATAGTTGGAGAAAAGCTGTTGACAACTGAATAGCAGACAGTTTAAATTGATGAGGTCCTCGTGGAAGAAACTGAAGGAAGACTGTATACTGAAATAGGAGGACAACAGAAAGTGATTATACTTAAATAGTGAATGAGGGTAGAACAGAACAGATATTTAAGCAATGTAGACAAACAAGATGGAGACACTGGAATTTCAAACTTTCAGTGTGGGTACTGACATGACATATTTCAGAAACTCACTGGAAGTCAGTGTGAAATTACTACCAGCACACAAGTTCATGAGTTCAGAAGAGACTTTGAGCAGTGCAGAAGAGTTGTGCTGCAGGTGAAGGGGGGCTTACAGTTAAAGCAGATATGATTAAGCAGAGAAACATGGTTCCAAGATCTCAAGAAATCTTTTAAGTTACACATCATAAATATCTACTTTATGGAAACAGGAAACTTGACATCAAAATATACATTCAAAAGCAAAATAAAAATCATAAAACACCTATCTACCAAAGTCTATTCAATTAATCCTGCCCATCGTACTAACTAGAACAAGCTTACGTGCTTAGTCCTAGAAAATGACAAAAGTGCTATTACGTTTTAAAATAAAAGATTTCAAAAACACAGTCATGACGTGATACAAAACATACACATGCATCGCAAGATATACAACAAAAGAAAGGGAGTTATGTATAAGGTAGGAAAAAAAAAATCAAACAGCACTATTCTTTTCACTCTTCTGAGCCACCAACACAGGACAGTTATTAGAACTGAACTAACTGGCAGATCAGAAGAGACTCCCTATAGCCTCAGACACACAAATGAAAGGGAAAAAAATAATGCGTGAATGAAATTCAAAGCAAAGGAGTTGTATGAAGCTACCTTAAAAGACAGCCTTTCTAGCAAGTGCTTCTTCCTTCTGTTTGAAAACATAACAGATTCCCCTCAGTGCTTGTTAACAAATGTACCCTTGATTACTGTTCTGTCTCTGACAATGATTTCTGAGACCCTGCTTCTCCAAGCTACAACTCAAGATCTTGCAGAACGTTATGCAGCGCAAGCAGGTCTCTCATCCCTAATGAGGTTTGCATCACCTAGAGGAAACCATATTGATGTGAAAATTTGCACATCATCTTTTGCAAGAAATAACTTGCTGAATTTCTGAATTTTTCTAGTATTAGTGGTGAACTTACAACTTAATATCAGACTTCAGCAATGGTGGTTTTTCTTAAATTCTTACATGTAAACAAGTAAGTTACAAAATCCTACTAGGTGTCACTTTCCACCAATCAGTTCTTATGAATGTTGAAATAAAACGTCAGATGTGGGATGAGATAACAACACATTCACTAACAGTTTTGATTCCAAGTCTCTCAGAATTCTAGTACATTTCATACATGTTTTATAGCAACAAATTGCATTAAACTGATGATTTCCTGGAGGCAAGCAGAAATGGCTTTTCATTGCTCATTTAAAACAAATAACAAGTTTAGCAAGTGACACAAACAACAGCAATGGAAATGAGGAAGTTTCAAGCAGCTCAGCTTCTTCCTTACAAGACTGTAGCTACTGTAACATTCAGAATGACCTCAGACAAAGGGAACAGAATTGTCGTGTTTAATCAATAAATATGTCAATGGATGAGAACGTTTCTGATTCCTGAGCAGCTCTGTAGTTTAAGACAAAAATCCGTATGTTTTAATTTCTCTGAAGAGTTGCCTCTCTCCCTTTCTTCAATGCAGTAGGTGCAAGAATGGCAGTCCTGTTTGTTTTCCCACTGAAATAGGAAAGAAAACGGGGTTTTCTCCCTTGGACACTCATGAATTTCACTCTAAAGTAAGACAACAAAATGCTTTATATTGGAAACAACACATTACTGTGGCTACATTAACAAATAAATCTTAAACTAGGGAAAAGAACTGCATTTTCAGACAGAGATATAGGAAATGTCAAATAAATTTAATACACAGTAACAGTAAGAGAAGACGATTTGACAAATTACAGAGGGATTCTGCTGCTGCTCAACAAGTGCCTCTCTCAATAGGATCTCTCAAGACACTTTCCAGCAAGAAATGTACTGGCATCTCAGGAGGAACATACAAACAAACACATACAAAGTACTTGTACACGTTGTACTTAGTACACACTGCTTTACCATGATGAAATCATTTATTGGCTGCCAAAGTTGAAGGTAAAAGGACTCAAAGATATTCTGCCTCACACTCCTTACCAGTCTCAGACACTCCTTCCATCACATTATCCTAGGCCTGAAAGTCATCCTTATCAGCCACCAAAAATCCTTAATATTTTTCACCAGCTCTCAAAAAACACCCTACTACTTTGCAACAAGAACATAGGCAACATCAGTATTCAAAACATCTCTGCTGATTACTGCATGTAACTCTTTATTTTTCAAGTGGCTGCTCTAAGGAATGTGACTATGATTTTGCCCTCAGTTGTCTGTGAAATCATCCTCTTTCCCCCTCATTACCAGCACTGAACTCTGCTAACATTCTCCAGCCGATGGCTTCTGAAACCTTGGACTCAGATTTAAGTTCCTGCCAAGTTGTTGGCCTGCACTAATAAAGAGCTATTTTTTTTTCCTTTCTACTGTAACAAATTAAGATCTTTTAATTGATTGTTTATTTTGTCTGTCAAGAACAGCATTTTAAGAATTTCTAACCACTGAAACTTCTCTTATTTTAACCGGCATACTTCAGCTCCTCAGAGTTCTGTAACTGGTCCTAAGTTTTGAGAATGTTGGAGAACTGTTTATCCTAATTTCTTTTCTCCAGAGAGATATTCATAGTCAGCCAAATAGAAATTTTGAGTTCCTGATTCCCGTTATACTAAAGTATGTAGACAAAGCCTGTGGGGCCTCTATTTTAACACAACTCAGAAATTAATCACTCATGAACTGCTGAAACAAATAGATTAAGTAAAGCATAGGATCAATTTAAAGAGCAGTTAACATTTCTAGTAAATATAACTAAGCATTAAGCAATCAATTCCAGAATTAATTAAATCACTGCTAAGAGGGCAAGTTTCAACTACCGTGTTGGTACCTTGCTAATCACATAAAAATGAACCAAGGAAACAAAAGAATAAGGTGTAACTTGATAAAAGCTAACCTGGATTATCAATATTCTATTATCTAATGTTATCTGCCTGACAGAATAGCTGTTTGTGTAATAATCATATGTTCTTCCACCTCATTGTACTTTGCGATTTCTTAAATCCCTTCTGTATCCTTATATCTGAGAATCACCACATAAACTTAAATTTTGTATGTATTCATACATTCCAATGCCTGGAACTTGAACATACAGTGCATATGCAGAATGGCATGAAGTCAAATTAATTAGCTTCCATAAGCTATGATTTTATTTTAATTTCCCAGTTTTATAGACTTCGATATTTGAATGTTAAGAGTTAGACAGTGCTGTGGGAAAACATAACACGAATGCAAAACATGTACTTCATATATCTCAAAGGGTTTCATTATAGTCAAACCAAAAAAATAAGGAAACAAGAGGTAAGCAGAAGAGTGCACGCTGTCTAAAATAACTAGGGGAACAACAAAGTAAGAAAAGTCAGCTACAGAGTCCCAGAAAGTCCAAGGATAATGCTGAAGGTTTATGAGCATTTTCTGGAAGTTAACTTTATGAGCGAAAATATTCAATATTACTGATTTTATTCTAAATACATCCATAGTTCAAGGAAAGGGAAGGTCATGAAGGGTAACGAGCCAGACCAATACTGTTAACATGACAAAAAACCTACAAGGGCCTACAAAAGCCTCTTGCTGATGACCTCTAGATAACTAAAAAGAGGAAGGATCATACAATTGCACTGTGAAGAATTATGTAAGATTTTGAAATCTACTGACCTAAGAGTTCACTCTGTAACATGTTTTTGAAAATTCCTGGAATAAAGTAAACAAACCAAAGAGCCTACCTGGGTTACAACCAAAGCAGAAGACAGAAGCGTGTAACAGAAACCCTTGACACACGCCCATCAACCACAGTTAAGTGGTGCAGATCAGACATTTAAAATAAGAAAGGTTATAAGGCATACATTTCTAGAATAAAGAACTGTATTATAAGCATTTTGAAGCAGTGAGCACACAAAAAATTTGCAATTACATATACTTTGCAAAGCCAAGAAAAAGTTCCATTTGCTGTACAGGAATATCAAATCAATTTTGGGTACCATTAACACAACATTATTAAGTAGCTACAAGATATTGTAAGATATTAATAAGATATTGTGCATGGAAGTAAGAAAGGCATACAATTTACTTTGAGGCTACTGACTCAAATGATCAGTTTGCAAAGATACAAGCTGTATTCCCAAATTACTCATTTCACTTTGGGAAGCATAACCTTCACTGTGAATAATTTTGACTCTTGTAAAATCTAAGGATACAGAGAAGAGAAGCAAAGTTCTGAGCCAAACAGAAATAAAAATAACATAGCTCTGTGTTTCTGTTTCATTTCACTGGTACTTATTTTCAACTTCTTCAACTTATAACAGCTACACTGTATCATAACAGAATGCATCAGAAAATCCTTTATTTGTATTAACCCAGCCTCAAGTACCATTCAGTAAAGTACTACAAGCAACTATGAAATTAATATACAAAATCTTTCTCATGGTGAAGAATTAGGTACCATCCTAAATCACAAAGTGGTGCTTTCCCTGAAAAAGATATGTTTAGTTTTTAGCATTCCATCATGTAATCTTACCAAATTTACCTGCAACAAAGTAAGATTCAAAATAAGTTCAGTAATTAATTACTCACTTCAGAGTATTTCCAATGCATGCAGGGATTGCATGCAGACTGTATTGTAAATCTAAACACTGTAACCTAATTAATAATAATAATAATAATACAAGGTTATTAGATCCGCAGTAAACAGTTAATTTTGCAAATCAGTTTTTAGAGGCCAAGCCTTTAACCACAAGGCTCTTTCCATTAAAATCTGCCCTCACCTTTCTCCCTTAGGTGTTTATAGAAAACCTTATATATCCACTAGGAGCAGAGTTGAATCTGGGACTTGATAGAGATGAAAGAGATTATACTTGCTACTGCTGACAGCACTGAGAGTATATAATTCAGATAGTTTTGCTTTTTTGTTAACATAAATATAAAAATTCATCATCAATTGCCAGGATGGGAATGGTAAATTTTATTCTGGTGAGACAGATACCCCCAAACTACCATTTGGGACTAAGCTCAATATTTAGGAAATATTATCTTCCACATGTAAAACAGTGTTAATCCATGTTGTGTTCTATTCCTGTTATTTGAATGCTTATCACTTTCAGGCTGAAGAAAAACAGCATGTAATCACACATTTTAAAGCAAGCAGTAGAATTACCTGAAGATTAGAAGCCAAACAACTCCGTAAAGATAACAGTGCTCACAGGGATGCTCAAAAATATTATGATTCAAGCACTGAACTTAGTCACAAAGTGGACACAGGAGCATGAAGATTCAAGAATGACAATAACAGAGGGGTCTTCCACTGTCTCAACACAGCAATCTGACTGAGAATGAAAGAGCTAACAAAGATTACTCCCTCTCTTCTATGGTCAGAAACTTCTGAATAAGGTAAAAAGAAAACAAAGCAACCTCACTTTCCAAAGGAAATTAAAAGAAAAAAAATATATACTCCTAGATAACCCTAACAAGGACTCAGGACAGCAATCTACCGGGCCTGTTGCAACTCTTCTATTCTCAGCAGTTCAAACGTCAAAGTGTTGGGATCTCCTTCTGAGACAATGTTGTTGTATCAGTCCTGTGGGACCAAAAAACTTCTGGTTATTTTTACCTTTTACTGTTCACTGCAACCTTTCAGTAACTTTTCAATCCTAAGCTGAATTCTTCTCTGAGATGAAGCATTTGATGCTCTCATATTTTCAGGAAGCTAACTGAGTTTATTGTTATGCCTTATACAAGTTACCTAAAGAACAGAAATGCTTTCTTGGCTCTTCTGGACGCTGATGCCCCACACCTTGTAAAAGTGAAAAGAATAAAATATTGGGTAAAATAATCCATTCCATGAGTGCTGGACAAGAATCTTAAAAAAACCCTAGGATCACATTTATAAAAACAAGGCACTTCCTCTTTCTTTAATACTGAACAGATTATTTTAAAACCATCTTTATTAGTACTACCTCTTTCAGCTTTATGCAACGTCCATGTCATTTTATTCTGTTAATATGCAAACAAGTGCACTCAACCATAGCTAGAAGCTAGATGTACTAATCAGCAACCTCTTGTGTCCTTAATACCATAAAAAGACTTTCATAATGTATTAAAAGATTTCTAACAGACCTTCAGCTTCAAACAGAGATGCTAATGTCAACCATTTCCAACACAAGTATCATCACCAGCAAAGACACCCTTATACAGTTCTTCAAAGGGAAGGTAAATGGCTTTAACAGCACTCTTCCGTTGGCAATTAGTGGCATTTAAATCTTGCATGATGACAACACTCAAAATTAATAAATTACAGTACAATTTAGTATCACAAATAAATAAAGCAATATTCTTTAGCCTGGAAAAGAAAAAGATGGCACAGAGCAGGTATGATGAAAACCTTTCGACTCGTGTAGAGCAAGAGAAAGCAAGGAAAATTGTTTGCTATCTAACACAGGAATGAAGGGATATCAAGTAAACAAGTAAGGAGCTGACACATAAAACTAGGCAGAAAGGCACTCCTCACAACACAGTGTTAATAAACTGTCATAGGATGTTACCGCACTTTAAGGCTCAGAAAAGCCAAGCTGGTCTTTGACAATGGATTATTAATCACAAAGATGTCTTCAGCTCCAAAATCTGGGAGCAGATGTCAGGAAAGGATGTTTTTTTCTATTCATCTTTCACATAGGAGTCACTGCTGAAGGCCAGGTAATGTACCAGGTGGACTTTTCGTCTCACCTAAGGCAGCCTTTCCTAAATTCACAAGGTCTGTCAACATGCAAAAAGAGTTTCAAGAAAGCAGGCAGGAACAGATGCGCCTTCCCTGAACTGTGCAGGCAGCCTTCACTGTAAGTGTAGGCCACAACCCTGTGGGACTCCAGGTTACCATGAAAGGCCAACAGCCATACAAAGGAACCTCAACCTAGGATTTTTTTTACTTCTTTCTGGGGATTCACAGACATGAACCCCCGCTCTACTGCACAAAGAGTTCTAATTTGCTCTCACACCTTGCTGGGCACAGAGCAGAGCATGGCCAACCCAGAATGTCTGCTGCTATAGTACAAAAGCAAAGCTATGTGAGGGATGAGAGACCAAAGAAGGGAAGCAATGAACAGCCAGGGGACACGGCAGGACAAGGTGTCAACATGGTATCATCCCAAGCAGAACAGTGAAAGACTAACTTTAGGGATTCTTCCACAGTTTTGTTTCTAAATCCACAGAATACCGAAAGACAAGGTTCACAACTTAAAGAACCCAGTGCTTTCACACCATACCAGCTCTCTAGGGATAGATTTTATTCAGGATGGCTATTCACTGAACAAGGAACAGGATGAGGCACAGAGTGCATGTTAGTTAAGCTGAGGAGCAAAGCTCAGCACTGGCAACCTCAAACAACAGGTGTGAGATGCGTCACTGTACCTTCTGTAAATGGGGAGAGTGGGGGTCCAGCCAACCAAGTACTTCCAACAGCTATAAAATGCTTCTGGGGGTTCTTTAAAAGGAAAAAAAAATGCAACCTATCTGAACTCCAAACTCCTTACATCTGCCCTACCTTTCTCCACTGTGTGGTAGTACTGTGCCACACTAAATACATTCTCTCATTTCACATAAAATTAGTCTTTAACTCTTAGATTCAGGCTGGAAACAGTTTTTGCAACGTATTTCTATCACCATGTTTTATTTTAAGAAAAAAAAAAAACGACCTGGAGACCATTCTATGTAAGCGACATTCAGTTGACTCAAGAAATTTCCAGAAGTAATTTATGCCCAGCTATTCCTTAGTTTCTCCTGCCTTATCTGCTGATAATGTTTGTGCTTGTGAATACATAAATATTGCAATAACTAGAAGTATTATTTCAGCAATTCAAAATCTAACCTTTTCTACATAATATACATTAGATAGTAATTCTGCTTCTCATTTAATAATGGAAAAATTATCATCGAGAATATAAAAGCACATTTTTTAACAATAGCTCCTGTAGCATTAACAGGAATTACCTATAATTCAATAAACAACCAACTATCCTAAAAAACTACAGCAATCACTTGTAGGAAGAAAACAATATAAAAGAAAGCTTTGACAGCAAGTTGCATTCCTGTCCCTTTATTCCAAAGGTACACTTTAATAATACCAAGCTCACAAATCAAACAATGAAATTAGATGCTATCTTCTATTTAACTAAACAGACATTTACATTTTGTTTTAAGGATTGCAGTTAGATTAAACTGTTGACATACAACATCAAACACTTCTGTCATCAGGAACTTGGCAATGAAATGTATAAGCAACCAGGCTTCTCCATCACCGAGAGGCATTTCACAGAAAGAAAACACACAGACCGTTCTGCTGCTGCAGTGGCTCACCCAGCCTACACTAAAAAGGTAAAGGATGGGGATATGTTCAAACAAACAAAATTTAGAAAAAATAAAAAAAGGAAAGGAAAAGAATATAGAAAAAAAGTAGTAGCAGTCCCAAAAGCTCAACCACAAAGAGATCTTGAAAATTCCATGGGAGTGCTTTCTAACAAAACATCAGCAGCTCTTTTTCTCCTGCAATACTGGTTACCATTCTGGTAAAACATTTTTATAATCTGCTATGTATTTGTAAGGTATATATTCCATGTATTAAAATAAAATCCACAAATACATTGCTTTTCTGAAATTAAGTATTTTTATGGTCAACTGGGAAATCTGGCTTTACAAGTTCTAATGTTTTATTTTACAAAACTCTCAGACAGTGAAAAAAGTGCTTTTTGTTTATTTGTTCATTTCAAGTTACTTCCCGTCTGCCTGTGCTCCTGAACTGTGTACCACAATCTCCAGAAAATGAATGTCTGGTATCTGAAAAGACCCCTGATCCCCGACTTCTTCAGATCTACAATCTGATGAACTCAGGGATATTTTATTACTTATTCAAGGGGTGAAATCACATCAAAAGAAACCCCCAGGGAACCAGGAGAAGCAGAAACAAATCCCATCCTTTTAACTCTCTCAAGGCCGCGCTAGTTAGCACTGTGATCCTCAGCAAAGCCAATTTCCAGTGACAGGCTACATGGTGCTCTTCATTAGCTTGGACATCGACGCTTTGTGAGGTCAAGGTCCAGGAGGGAAGAAGCAGGTAAAATCAGCCATACTCCTATTCAGAAGCAAAGAGGCCTACAGGGACACTTCTTAAAAAGCAACTAGCTAAGCTGAAATGAGATAAGTACTGCAGTCAAGACGATGCGAAACACAGCCTTCCTAAGGATTGCTCCATATGTAATCACCTAAAGCAGAGAGAAATTAGTAAAGTGATGTCACTGACCCTCCTTTAAAAGGCATGCAAGATGTGAGAATTGACTGTAAAGCTTTAGTCTTTATAAGCATAACTGAGCAGTGCGGAAAGATGACATTTGCTACTGAGTCTCCTCAAAGACATGTAAATCAGCTCCTTTTAGAGCAACCTCTTCATCCCAATCTTGCCATCTATTAAGCATATTCATAAATTCATATTTACTGCCTATTAATTTCATGCATTTAAAAATAAAGGCATCTCATAATTTATATTTCAGAGTTAGATTCTGCAACATCACATTGCCCAGTTCGCAGGCAGCAAAGAGCTGATCTGCAGTTTAACCAGAGAGCTATCGCAAAGAAAAAATAACATATCATTGCACAATGAAAATGGGTTAATATTAAAATCTGTCTATTAATATGAAGATGGAAGAGTCGCAACCATGTTAGAAAGCAAGTTAAAATCAGAAAGAACCCAACAAATTTAACATATGATCCAACATAATTAGAATTCAGTCAACAGGACAAGCACAAGCTTTGAAACTCTGTGCAGAGTCGTGGGCAATGCTTTTGCCCACATACAAAGAGCAAAATTCATTCTGCAGTTCTGCACTGGGGGAACAAAAAGAAAAAACTATTAAAGACCATGGTACCAAAATTGACGAACAGTTGATCCCTCTAACAAAGCACTGAACCAGAGTAGGCTGACCTCTTGAGGTCTGTTTTAGCCTTATTTTTAAACATGCTTTCATACACATATGCTGCGGCTTTATATCATATTTTCTTCTTCTCCACTTATGCTACACAAATTATCGTATTTCTTCCTGTAAAATCTATCTGCTAATCTGCCTTTGTTTTGATTTCCAAATTTTCAGTGCAATCCCAAACTAGCATCCAAAGATACTTATTTTCGAATTCATACACAGTGTGGCAGTAGGTGTTATTTTGTCCCTTGAAGACAATCAGCTAATTTTATGTAAAGGAATTTAAACAGAGTTAGTGAGAAAAGATGAAGACTGACATCAATATCACCTATGGACCAGCAAAGGCTGGGAAACTATGCAATTAACTTGGACTGTCAACCTCAGTTCTATTTTTTTTTTTTTTAAACTTCCATGAATGCAAGCAAATCATGTGAGCAATCCATTATCTCTGAGTCACGGGTAGGAAACCACTGCTCTAGTTCCTAGTTGTAACGAAGTCTAAACTACTAGTCCTATATTTGATCAAGTCTGGTAATGGACAGGCACAAAAATCTCATCAGGTATTCATAATTGTTTTTAAATGCCATTTATGGGTTTTTCACTTAACAGACTGAACACATTTTACGGATATTCTAAGGACTTGGGGGTGGAGGGGGTGAAGGAGTTGCTATTATGCACAGTAGTTGAGCTCTTTACACAGTCAACAGAAATAGACAGATAAGCTCTTCCAGAAGAGAAGTCAGAGAAGCCAAATTCATCCAAACTAAGTGCCCACTCCAAGTCATCTTTTGGAAAAAAAGAAAAACAATGCTTTCTTCTCACTGGCTACAGTAGATAAACAAACTGAATTACATGCCAAACAGGGGTAAACTGAATATGCTTGTGTGTCTGTTTCTCTGAACACATTTTCTTTTAATTTTTTTTATAGTATTAATCAAGCAAAGTTTTGATTACTGAAGTCTAGATAAAGCACTTAGGCAAATAAAAATATATACCAAATACAATGCACAACACACTCACTCAATGGCTGTGCCATAACCCACATAGCACACTTCCCAGCACAGCCTCACTGTTAACATACTGCTTAATATAGACTTTTAATATAGGCTTAATAAAGACACTGCTTAATATATACTCTTGGATCCAATTTATATATACTCTGTCCAAATACCTAAACAAAAAAATATATATATTTAGAAAGAGTTACCATATGTCAAGTATTGTTTTAAAATTCAATTCATACCACATCTCTAAAAATTAGGACGCCCTAATACACCAAGTAGCAGAGGATGAAGCAGAAGAAACATGTCTCAAAAGGTTCTTGTAGCCTTCCATGATGTAGACAGGAGTGTGACTGATCAAAGAGAAAGTAACCCGGAAAAGAAAGCTCCAGGCTCTGTGAAGCTGCAGGTGGTCACCCTCCTTTCCTACTGTATGACAAACAGCAGCAAGGGGATCAGGGCTCTAAGAGACATCAAGAACGAAACAGCCAGCAGTAACCAGGAACAGCTCCTCAGAAAATCTCCTCTTCCACTGGCCAGTTGAAAGCCTGCTTCGGGTAATGTGTAGGAGTAGCTGAACTACTGTAGACTTGTTTGCTAATGCTTTGGTTGTGGCATCAACTCAGTTAACACGCGTGCGCTGAGCGAATCATCCTCCAGTGTTGGGACATTTATAATGTCTTTCCTCCACACAGATCTTGTGGAACTGCAAAGATTAAAGCTCATACAATAGGTGTTTGTTCCCAAGCAGAAAGGGTGTGGAGCAAGAAAGTACGGGATAGTTTTCTCTTTCTTTTCCCCACATGACTGTTTTCTTTGAACTTGAGGAGCCTCAGCACCTTCGAGCCTGTCAGTGCTCAGCCAAGTTTAGTTGAAAATCTCCAGCATATCTAAGGCACAAATGCATATGTGTATATATCAACAGCATCACTACACACTACGCAGTATCAAAGATGGCTGAATATCATGTAATTTCATATATTTTAAACCGATCCCAACAACCTAACTCCATACCCTTTTAGGTGAAAACTGAAAGTGTATGATCTATTCCTGGATCTCCCAGGACTTGCAAACATGCCATTTTAGCAAAGGTAATTCAGGGCTGTAGAGAACCTACATCTACTAAAAATATTGCTCTTGAGTTTACTGTAAAAGCGAAGTAAATAAATAAATAAATAAGATTTAGAAAGCCTTTAAAACTATCACAGCAGTAGAAAATACTACATAACATTCTCCATATCTCATATTTTGTACACGTTATACAAACAGGTATACAGTGTGAAACGCAGATCGCGGAGGACTGAATGGGATAATGACATATGTTGATACTGTGATTTAAAAAAAAAATAAAAAAAGAAAACCCTGATGCATATGCTGCAGAACTCCCTAACTGTATAAAGACACAGATAGAAGAACGACCAATTCCAAAAGCAAAGCTCTGTTGTGAATTACATCCAGGAAAATCTGCCTGCTGAATTTGATTCCTCTCTTCTCACAGTCATCAGAACTTACAGAACAGCCAATAACCAACAAGCACCTGGCTTCACAAATCGAAAGCTTACATTCACAGCCAAGGAAAAAGGAAAAATAGAAAGAAATATAATAAAATAAAGCAAATTTGTATCTCTGTTGTATTAAGTTATCCGCATATAAATTTATTGACAGTATGATCATTATTACCATATGAAAAAAGTAAAAAACAAACCCAGACCCAGGCTTTGTTTCTAGAAACATGCTGATACGAACACTCTCACTCACAGATCAGCAGGTCATTTCATTTCTTTCCCACTGTTGTCTTCCCAGATAACTGGAGTTGCTCCTAAGTGTGTCTCTTCCCAGTTTTAGTACTTTAACACCTCTCCTAATACATTTGTTCCTTTATACTGCTGGGTCTCTTTCTGTCTAGGTCTACAGTTTTGACAAGGTGTGTCGTTTTCTAAGTGCTTGTATTTTCCTGGAGGTCCCCGGAAGCAGGCAGCTCTGAGGAAACACGCAGGCCACAAGTCATTTGCCTTCTTAAAGCATCTCAAACACTTACCATCTCAAAAGTCTTTTCAGGAGAGGTGCGAAAGAACCGCACAAGAAATAAAGCAAGCCCACTGCCAATTACCACAGCAGCTAAGAGAAGCTTACAGGATGCTTACATTCACTTTCAGCTGCAAGATGGACTCATTGCAAATTAATTTTATAGAAAACTGTAAGAACTACAGTAGGAAATTACATTATGGAAAACCACAGACAATTGCCCCAAGAAAAGTTTTATGGAAAAGCATAACAGTGACAAAAAAAAAAGAAAGCATTAGGTACAAGTATCTGGTATGTAAATTAGTTCACAAATTAGGTCTCTGAAGAGCCTAAAGCCTACGAATGTACCATACATCATCGCTGTCACCTCTGAAAACAAATGAAACTCTCATAAACAGGGAAGGCAGAAAACTGAAAATACACATCTCTATAAACACAGCCCTCAGGTTCGGTTCAGCAAAAACAGGCAATGACATCAGCCTATTCCATAAAAACTGTGAAGAATTAATGATGGTACAATCTTTAACAGAGCTTATATATCAGAGTGAAAGGTCAAGTAAACTACCATGATGTGAAAGCCATATTAGTTTTCCCAGTAACAGTGACCAACCACCCATCATCATCCTGGAAGACTTCATCCTCAAAGAGTAAACTCTCTGGTCCCAACGAAGAAATAACCCAAAATGATGCAGGTGTAGAAAATAAACAGAAGGAAAAAACTATATATATATATGGAACCAGTTCAAAAAAATGCAAATAAGGGGGAAAATGTAGCTACAAGGGGGGGGAAAATGTGACTGCTCTGAGAATAGTCCTGAAAATTGACAGAAATGGTCAACCAATGGAAGCACAGATTAAAAACAGAATATAATACATTGTCATGGCCTGATTTCTGTGGCAAACAAGCACTTCAGAAGAGTTTAATCTCAACTGGAAGTACTACTCACACACCAATTTTCTGCTTGTGACTCAAAAGCCTACACAGTAATTGGCAGGCAAAACATTTAAAGCATTAGATATCCCATAAATCTGCATTTTAAAGATCAACCAACATCATTCTGTATTCTGCACAGAAGTATGAGAACTGTGTTTGCATGGCACAGAGCAGTTTCCTGAGATTACCCCGTACATTCCTTAAGAGCAGTTTTACATCATTCATGCAAGTAACTAAAACTCCAGGAACAGACCTGAAAAACAGATTACATTTTACTTTCTTCCCCACTCTGCTTTATACACTTCTGCCCTGCAAGAGCAGACAACAAGAAGCACATTAAAGCTTACCACTCACACCAGATTTTCCAAAAGGTTTCATACTGAAAATGAGGTTCCTACACAACCTGATTCAAACTACCTGCAAACTGCTGAAGCAAGCAGACAGAAGGTACTCAGCGTGTGAAGAAAGTAATTTTTCCCAGAAGCATTAGAAGAGTCATATCTAAAATAAACATGGATCACACAGCTTGAAAAGCGTTGCTGTCAAATTTTTCCACTCAATCAATACCAGAAAGTCGAGTTATCTGACATTCCAGAGCACTGTAATTTCTGTAGAAACAAAAACTTTGACTTAGGTGCTCAGGAAACGCAACGCAAAACAGATTTCCATATTTCATGCTTCTTAATTTCAGTATATCACAACCCTACGTACTGTGCCCTTGGTTGGTCACCAAAGAGGCTGAAGACTGCTGTAAACCAAACTGTAAACCACAAAGTGGCGACGTATTACCCTTTTTGGGCCACTTCAGAAGACCCAAAACAGCGTTAGTAATTAACAGAGCTGTAAAAAAATTGCTGGCAAACCCAGTACGCACTCGGTTATTCCAACACAGAGTTCAGCTGCCTCTCCTTTATTGCTGTATTTCCTTTAACTCACATAAACATACACACCTAGCACCACTGCTTGAACAGGAAGGGTGGGTGCAGGCTGTCAGATGCGTTCCGCTGCTGACTGCCCTTGCTCTCCCCTTGGTTTCTAAAGCAAGGTCCAGGAAGTACTGACACAACCTGCGATACAGAACCAGCCCTGTGCTAACACACATTTTGCTATTATCCAGATAATGGAACTTCATACACTCACTTCAGAGGTGTATAAATATTTAAGCAGACAACAAATCTAGCTTGATTTTGATCTAGCTGATCTTGATTGAGCTCAATTCTTAAACACTTAAAAGTTGTGCTTTATTTTATCATTAGCATGGCCATCAGCACAAATGGACGTGCATTCCTCAGTGTTCTCTCTGTCTTTCCACTGAGTCAGGAAAGCTACATGACCACTACATCTCACCTTCCAGAATCATGGGTTTAAGAAAAGAAATCAATTGCATTCGTGTAAACAATTGTATCAACAATCCTCCCATTCCTTTTTCCACTATATCCTACCGCTGATGTTCCCCTGCTTTTCAAGCATTAATATCAGTATTCAGAATATGAAGAGCAAAGCATAAACGCAGGTTGTTCCTACAGGTGAAGCCCAACACAGCCTCTGTTAAATGATTGTCACTTCTAACACCAAAAGCCCCCTGTCCTAACTTCTCCCACCCCCAGCACAGTGAGATCCGCACCTCCATCACCTGCTGTGTCTGTCACAAGCACAGCCCAATGAAGCCACAAATTGCTCTGCACAAGTGCACCGCAAATAACACAGATGCAGCATATCCCCCATCCTTCAACACCACACTGGTACCCATGTTGACGCTTCAAAAGCCAGCCAGGTTCTCTCACCTTCCACACCCTGAAGCACAAGCCCCTGCCAAGTGTGGATGTGTACTAAGCCATCCTTTCCCTGCTGTCCACTTCTGACAAAGGGAAAATCAGGTCCCCTCACCAGGAGGGGAGGGGAGGAACGACACAAAGACAACACCAGCAGCATATCCCTTCATGTGGAGCCACATCTCCCAGCACCTCTCCGCCACACACAGGAGCCGAGACCCCGCTGGGAGGAGCGCTGTCCTTACCTTAATGATGCTGCTCCTCCGGGGGATGCCGGGTTTGCCCTCCCGCTGCTGCCCGCCGGGAAACCCTTTCTCCTTGCCGCTGTTCTCGGGGCTTCCGGGGGGTGCAGATCCCGGCTCCCCACCGGTCCCCGCCAGCGCGCAGTCCCCGTTGGAGACGCGGCCGCCGGCGCTGTCAAGGCGGACTCTCCCTCCGCCTCCTCCGCCGCCGCCGCCCCCGTCGCTCGCCCTGAAGGCCACCTTGCCCTGGAGCGGCCCGGGGGAGGCGGGCAGCCCCCCACCGCCGCCGCCGCCGAACTCCGCCATC
>VXAB01011852.1:600961-676061 GCA_013399175.1 Odontophorus gujanensis
CCCCCACGGTGGCGGCCGGCGACGACCCGAGGGGCTCCGAGAGGAGCGGGCACCTCGAGCCGCCCCGCGGGGCGCCGCCGCCAACTTTTCCTCCCTCCCGCCGCCGCTCGCCGCGCCGTCCCCGGGCCATCCTCCGCCCGCCCGCCTCCCGCGGCCACCACCCCGCGCCTCCAGCCCCCGCTACCCACCTCGGCGGCGAGGTGACGGTGGAGGGGGGCGAATCCCCCCGCTGCCGCCGCGGAGCCGCTTTTTCCCCTTCTACCCCTCCTCCCCGCTATGGTCGCCGTCTCAGCCCGGAGCCGGATACGGACAGAAACGGATTCGCGCGGTCGCTTCCCCCGCTCTCCGCGCCGCCTCCCCCGGCGGAGCGCTCGGCGGCGGCCCCGAGCGGGCGAAACGCCGGCAGCACCGAGGGCAGGAGCGCCCCGACCGCCCCCGCTCGGAAACTCTCCGGGGAAGGCAGCGCGAGCGAGCGAGCCCGGCTCCCCCCACCTCCCCCCGCTGCCAATCACGGGGACGGCCCCGCGCGGATTGGGCGGCCCCACCGCCGGCACCCCCGCCTCCGGCAACTCGGGGCGCGCCGCCGGGGGCAGGACCCGCGGTCACCGCGCTGCGGGGCGGGAGGGACGCGAGGAGCTGGCGGAGAATTCCTCCGCACGAGCCCTTCCCCGTCCTCCCGTCTCCCCTCCGGCGCTGCGCCGTCGCCCGGCGAGACCTGCCCGCCCCCAGCGGCCCCGCCGGAGCCCCCTGCAGCGCGGGCAGGAAGGGCGGGGGCCGGTGGCCGTTCCGCGGCTTGTGGCGGTGGTTCGGCTGCAGCTTGGAGAGGTTTGCTGCCGAACCACCTTGCCTGTTAGTGGATTAGGGAAAGGCAAGGTGGCCAAGCGCTGGACTAACGACAGAATAATGGTTACAGTAATGTGGCGGTCACCAGGAGACGTGTCCACGACAGAGAGAGTGTGGCTGGTGTGTCTTTACGTACTGCATGTGTATTGTGTGCATTCAGAATATGGGCATAAAACAAGTGCGACAAGATCCAAGGGAACAGCATGGAGCTGTGTCAGGGGAGGGTCAAGTTGGGTATCAGGAAAAGGTTCTTCACCAGAGGACACCGGACGTGGATCTAGCTGCCCAGGGCCATGGTCTTGGCCCCAAGCTGCTGGAGTTCAAGAAGCATTTGGAGAATGCTCTCAGACATAGGGTTTGAATTTTGTGTGATGCTATGNCTGCAGCAGCGCAGCGCCGCGGTCCCCCTCCTCTGTGCCGCAGCCGCTGCTCGGCGGTGCCGCTCCTTCCGCTTTCTGGGTATTTACGAGCGGGGGGGGATCAGCAAAAGTCTCTCTCCTCCGCGCATTTGGCACCGAGACCGNCCTCTTCTACCCCTCCTCCCCGCTATGGTCGCCGTCTCAGCCCGGAGCCGGATACGGACAGAAACGGATTCGCGCGGTCGCTTCCCCCGCTCTCCGCGCCGCCTCCCCCGGCGGAGCGCTCGGCGGCGGCCCCGAGCGGGCGAAACGCCGGCAGCACCGAGGGCAGGAGCGCCCCGACCGCCCCCGCTCGGAAACTCTCCGGGGAAGGCAGCGCGAGCGAGCGAGCCCGGCTCCCCCCACCTCCCCCCGCTGCCAATCACGGGGACGGCCCCGCGCGGATTGGGCGGCCCCACCGCCGGCACCCCCGCCTCCGGCAACTCGGGGCGCGCCGCCGGGGGCAGGACCCGCGGTCACCGCGCTGCGGGGCGGGAGGGACGCGAGGAGCTGGCGGAGAATTCCTCCGCACGAGCCCTTCCCCGTCCTCCCGTCTCCCCTCCGGCGCTGCGCCGTCGCCCGGCGAGACCTGCCCGCCCCCAGCGGCCCCGCCGGAGCCCCCTGCAGCGCGGGCAGGAAGGGCGGGGGCCGGTGGCCGTTCCGCGGCTTGTGGCGGTGGTTCGGCTGCAGCTTGGAGAGGTTTGCTGCCGAACCACCTTGCCTGTTAGTGGATTAGGGAAAGGCAAGGTGGCCAAGCGCTGGACTAACGACAGAATAATGGTTACAGTAATGTGGCGGTCAACAGGAGACGTGTCCACGACAGAGAGAGTGTGGCTGGTGTGTCTTTACGTACTGCATGTGTATTGTGTGCATTCAGAATATGGGCATAAAACAAGTGCGACAAGATCCAAGGGAACAGCATGGAGCTGTGTCAGGGGAGGGTCAAGTTGGGTATCAGGAAAAGGTTCTTCACCAGAGGACACCGGACGTGGATCTAGCTGCCCAGGGCCATGGTCTTGGCCCCAAGCTGCTGGAGTTCAAGAAGCATTTGGAGAATGCTCTCAGACATAGGGTTTGAATTTTGTGTGATGCTATGTGGAGCCAGGAGCTGGACTCAATGGTCTTTATGGGTCAGTTCCAACTTGAGACATCCTATGGTTATATGGTTCTATGACTTGGTGTATGAGGAATGATTTAGTGTCACATGTTTATTGTACTTTTAGATACAATTGCATATTGCGATGGCCCAGTATTTCGTAATTCAGTTGGGTGAAGGAAAACAAAACACCCCAGCTGAGGCAGGGCCCTCTGCTCACACTCAGGCAATGCTCTGCTTGGAGCATGGCAGCATGAAGGGTCAGAGCAACAGGAGGCCTGAGGCTGCCTGCACCACCTGACCTTCAGCATTCAACTGGTGCATAACGCAGGAGCCATGCACAGATTGCAGCACATCGCCAGCCCTGCGCTTTTCATTCAGGGTCCTCTGGTTGTCCTCTGGAGACCTTGGCATCTGAGATAAGGCACCTACCGAAGATGCTTAGAATAAGGCAACACAAACACCCCCCTTTGATGTGCTGTACAGTGTTACACAATGGAAACTCTGAAGAGCATGTTATAAATCCCATCCTTCAGCAGCAGCAACTAACTGAAGGCTGCAGAGCAGCACCCTTCCAAGGGAAGGCACCCCTCCTCCTCCTTGGGGACAGCTCTCTGCCCTCTCCCAGTGAGAGCCACAGGGGAGGCTGTACCATGCTGCAGAGAGGAACCAAAGAGGCAGACAGCCCTAAAGAAGTCAGCACAGAGCAGGAATGTTACTGCAGGCCAGCACCTTTCTGCACACAGCTCCTGTTCAATAGCTGCCTGCACAGTAAGGAAGGCACTGAACAGCTCACCTGTGGAGTGAGAGGTCCAGCTACTGGGATGCTTATGTGTACTTCTTGAACTGCTTTGTGCACTGTAGAAGGGCTGCCCCACTCCCAAGGAATAAACCTGCTCAGGGTCCGTAACAATAACATATCATACATCCTTAATCTCCAGCTCATTACAGTGTTGTCGGCCACTGTAGCAAAAAGGTGCCACGAAGTGTTATCCAGCACGGGAGAACGTGGAGGACATTCCTTGTTTGGTATCATTTCTATCAGCTCAGAGCCTGATGCTGTTACATCACTCATCTATATAGTCTCCAGTTTTAATCGATCTATTCACATTGCTTTAGTTCAAATGAAAACCAAAGTGTGTGCAAACTGTATTAAAAACTGCATTAAACGTCAGATTCAAAATAGCCCAAGTTTCTGGTTTCCATGAGCTGGAGATAGAGAGATTTTACCATGTGTCCTCATCTGAACATCTGCTCTTGCCCGAACATCTTGCCTTGCCGTTGAAGTAGGAAAAGTCAGTCTTGCATATTAAAGCAGCTTTTAGCACTGTATCTGCAGATGAGCACATCACAAACTCCTACAGGAGACGCTTCAGGACCACCACCATTTCTTCTAGAGGATGAGATTTATGCATGACAGGTACAAAATGTTTGGAATCATTTGTCACAGAGCGTTGCCAGTAAGCTGGCAAGGAAGAAGATAATTTTCAGTTGTTTTGCTGTTCCAGCTGCACGTTATAAAACACCATTTTTTAGGCCTTTAACAATATTTGATCAGCTCTCTGACACACTCGGAGGGAAAAAAAAAAACAAAAAAAAACACCTCCTTTTGCAACTCTACTTATCTGCCCAACCTGTACAGATACAAGATAACAACACTGAAAAAGAAATCATTTAGCAGTAGCCTTGGCAGTTCTGTAATGAATGATATCAAGTGATATCAAGACCTGCAGACTTTTGGCCATAAAAGCGATGATAGTACAAAGCAACCAGTAAAATTTCTGAACCTCATCTGAAGGGCACATGCCTGCAAACTGATTTTGCTGTACTGGCATTGTGCTTATTGTAGTACCCTGCAGAAATCTAGTTACCAAGTAAAGCGTGAGCGTCAGACGCAAAACCACAGGAATTGTGCTCGAAGAATAGAGGTAGAAAATCATTGCTTCTACAGTTCTGAGATTTCCTCTGTGACTTTTCATTCCCCAGTTTGTATTATTGCCCCCATTTCCGTTTTACAGAATTTCCTGGCATGAATAAAACATGAGCTCCGCTCTCTGGTGATGGTGACAGGGCCCAAAGGAATGGCATGGAGCTGTGCCAGGGGAGTTAGGCTGGGTGTCAGGAAAAGGTTCCTCACCAGAGGGCAGTGAGCGTGGGTCTGGCTGCCCAGAGCAGTGCTCATGGCACCGAGTTGCCGGAGTTCAAGATGCATCCAGACAACGCTCTCAGACATACGGTCTAATTTTTGGGTGGTGCTCTGTGGACTCCATGATCTTTATGGGTCAGGTCCAACTCGGGTCGTTCTATGATTCTGTGGATGTGGTTATTCAGATGTGTTTTGAACTACTTCCATACACAAAATGAAACATTTCTGATAAACCAATGTACCAGAAGCGGCCGCCAAAATTGGCCTTTGGTTATTGATACTTCACTTATCCTTGCAAGCTCAAGTTTCCAAAGTAGGTCATGTAATACAAATGTAAATCATGTACTTTCTTTGCCATAACTTCTGAATGTCATAGAGTGAAGAAACTTTCTTGCTATTATTCAATGGTGGCCTCAGCAGGCCTTATTTGTTTACTTGTTAAATGAAATAAGGATTATAATGGAATCAAAAGACACTTTTATGACAATATTTAACTGTGAGAAGTTGCTGCCATGTGCACACATTAGCTATTTCCATAAAATCCTATTAAATATCAGAGTTCCACAGCTAAGCTAATATCACCCATTGAACTTTTGTAACTCAAATAGTGCGGCAGCAGAAACCTGCCAAGAAACAGTCTATGTTTAAGTCCCAAACCAGTAATTACATGACCAGTATTTAAATAAACCAAATACTATTAGGATGTTTTTACTAATATCCTAAATATTTTCTTTTATTTCGAACACGAGAAGCTTTAATTAGCAATTAACTTGTCTGAATGTTGCTTTTCTGACATCTCTGCTTGGAATTTGTTTTTTCATTATTGTAAGTATCTCTGCAATTCCAGTGATAATTTCTTAAATTGCCTGACTTCACTCTTTGGGTCATGGTTTGTTATACTTGTTTATAATTAAGTGTACGTGTTTAAGTAGTCCTATTAAAGTCAGAATCTAATTCATAATTAACCCAAAGCAAAGTTTAGGTATAAATAATGCATTATTGTATACATCTGTAAGGTGCAGGTGTGCTGTATGCAGACTTAGGCAAGCAAGCGAGCATGAACGAATGGGTATCTAAGACAGCAAAAGTATAGGTAGGCAAACATTGTCTAGATGGACTGATTTGTTCACTGGAAAGCAATTGTTAATGTTGCATACTTGACATTAATTACGTTTATAATTTTGGAAAGTTCACTATACTTGCAGTAAGTATGGTGATTTTTTTATCAGCAGATCAACCATTTCAGCCTATTAATTGCAGCCTAAGGAATGTTTACCCTCTGTCCTACCTATCATGCCAATTAGTTTGGCTAACAGCCTACTTAATTTGACAGCTGAGGATTAACAAGAGCTTAACAGTTCCCCTACAGACTACTGAATCCAGAAGGGATGCTTTTCCAAATCAAGATCATTCAAATGTTATTCTGTAAACTGCCTGTTATTAAGACTATCGTGCTGTGGGGTTAGCTGGCTGCAATGTAGCCTTAAGTCACACTGTTTTGAAAACGAGAGTCGTTGTTTATATGTTTAAAAAAGGTCAAGATTTTTCAAAACTGAATAATGGTGTTCCCTGCGTTTTAAAATATTAAACTAGACGCTTTAATGGAAAGTTAAAGAGCAGACATAAAGGTCTTTGTGCAAATCCAGTTCCCCTAAGGCCTTAGTTTGCAAAGTAAATATTAGGGCTCTCTAGAAAGCCTTGACCTAGGCACTGTTTTTGAGGAACTGTGTTTGGGATCTTGAAGGCATTTCTAGTGGAAATGAGAGTTCATTGTATCTCTTTGCCACTCTTCAAAGCACTAGAAGGCACATTGTTTTCTCTTTGTTTTTAGCACCAGAGTTTGGAGAAACTTATTTCACAACAGTGATATCTAAGGTCATTTTGGGGAAAGCTTCCATGGAGCAAAAATTCTATTTTCCTCTATGAAAACAGATACAGTGAGTAAAACTTGCATCATGGGTACTTACAGGAAGGCACATACTTTTTACCGGAGAGACCGCAGCAACAAATTTGTTTATAGGGCGCTTCTGTTTCATCATTAAAAGCAGCATACAACTATTGTTCGCCATCTCCTCCGGTTGTACTCTGCCCTCTTAGGAGAAGTTACAGAGTTACAAAACGGGCTGAGAGCCAGAGTGCTGCAAAGGATTGGGTTTCATTTTGTCCCTCCTTACATCTGTTGCAAGCTATTCGACATATGCAGAGACATTTGACTTCTGGAACATAAGGCATTTCATAAGTCATCTATTCTTGTAATTTGAAGAATCTAACTTTATTACTGTAGGAGCATGCAAATAAAGCTGACCTCAATGGAGTTCATAACTTCTTAAAGCCTAAACTACTCTTGCAAACTAACCAAAACATTAATACTCATCAGCATCTTTCATTAAATTCTCACACAGAAGAAGATAAAGCTAGTAATTTGTAATTTCAGGATGATGTACTTTGCCATTTCTCTTCACAGTAGCATATTAAACATTTTAACCAATTTGAGGAAAATTGCATCTCTTCCTTTATAGGAGAGTAGGTAAATATAGTAAGTTGATTTTTGTCACCTGAGTTCCTTCTGTATTTTCTCCACTTCATCGTGTCCATGGGGTTAAACACTGGATCTACACATGCTTAGTTGAAATTGCAGTGTATTATGACTTTACTATGAGGACAAAAGTTAACTAACTGTGGGCTGGTGACAATGTAACTGGTTATAAAGTTTATGACACACAATACCAGAGGAAGGGGAAAATATATGTATAGAAGAGGAGTGAAGTTCTAGCAATGAATGTCAGTCAAAATCCTCATTAACCAATTCAACCTAGTCATTTTTCTGAATTACAAGAGACCACACAGTACTTAGCATATGCCTGCTAAAAGAGGCAGAAGAATGAGAGTTCATTCAACTCGTCATGCCCCCAGACAGAAATGGATTTTATTTCAATCATCTGAGAAAACTACAGAGGACAAATCATTTGAAACAGTTTTTTAAAATGTTACTGACACATGGTGGAACATAGCTTTTCATGTTGTTTGAGACTGGTAGGCTGATTGCATCACCAGGGTCAGTGAGACTGTGTTCCCTACTAAAACTCATAATGCGGTTCCTTAATCCCATTAATTTCTTTTGGATTACTCACATGCATAAAATGATCACAAGATCCTGTTCCATAGAGGTGGCAAGCTTGGGTATGCTGCATTAATCAGCACAAGCCTCAACAGAAGTTAATTCCAGCCCTTAATGTTACCTAATCTTTCAACTTTTGAAGCATAAGTTAACAGTCATACTAGTTTGCTTTATTTTTAGCTATAAAAATTGCTAATAAGTCACAGTATTTATAGATGCTTTCATATGCATATTCAAAACGCCTTTACTGGAAATAGCTTTATGGCTGAAACATCTGGTCAAAAATCTCAACTAAGCATCTATTGTAACATTACCACAAACGCATGGAAACACAGTAAGTAGAAAATACTCTGTTAATCTCTCAAGCATTTATGGTCTGCACAAAGTATCCATGAAAATCAGAGTCCTTGCTGTTAGTGTATCTTCTACTGTGTTCTCTGGATTTTTCAGATCAATCTCTCTGTTAATACACGGCAACTTTGTTTTCTGAGTAAACAGCAGCTGAAGCGAGGGGAAGTCACCACTTTTCCTTCTGTCATGAAAACAGAAGGGAAATTCCCCGCTTCTGTTCTTTGCTATGGCAAAGTACTCCTGGAAGAAGAGTTGCCAAGAGGGGGACCTTGACGTGGGACAATGGCAAGACTAACCAGTACCTGAAGGACTTCTGGTTCTCTCACCTTTTTGCCTGCAAGTAAATGTATCAGCAGGCTGTGAAAGCAAAGATTTTCCATCTTGCAATCTTCTGAGTAATTTTCACATGTTAAAAAACCTTCTCATTCTTCATTCTCCCAACCAGCTCTTCCTTCCTGCTAGGTGATGAAAGGAAGACCTACACTTTTTGCTTCCCTTCAACTCATTGTACAAATTGCTTCTTGTCTCACTATCTAAGATTAAAAAATTAAAAAAAAAAATACAACCAAACAGTGTGATCAGTCTTAGTAACTGCCCACAATCAGAAGGAAGAATGGATGCATTAAAATGATTAATGAAGGGGAAACAGCAGAAAGGATCAAAAGGACATAATGGTAAAAACTGTCAACAATCATTTATAGCACATTTCAGGACTACGGTAATCATGCTCCATAGCACTGTCTGGCTGAGGGGCAGGGAAACAGAATGAATTTGAAATTGGAGAGGAAGATAACCAAGGAGCTGGTAAATGGACAGCCATGGGAGGATGAAGACGGTAACAACTGTTAGCAATTTAAGTTGGAAAAATGAAGAAAAGAGTGAAGCGGTCAGAAAAAAAGGTTTATAAGGTAGAAGAAAAATATAGTATTGTAAAGAATGGCTTGAGACTATTGCAATGAAATTCAAAGAATTTGCTTAGCTGTCAAGGGTTTTGACTGTAAAGCTGAAGCAGAAAACTAGGCAGACCTCAGGAAAAGATTATTAATGCAGGAACTACATGTCTTCAGATTCAATGATGCAGTAGGCTGAAGAAGGGATTTTCTCTTTCAGACAACTGTTATATTTCTGTATGCATGTGGCCTGACAGAAGAAGCTGAGGTCTAAATGCATGCTTCTGGACTTCTTTGTGCTGGTTGTTTCAGTACTTAATAGGACACTTTCTGGGGAAAGAGGATGTCAGGTTTTTGATGCGTTTAAAAAAATCCCTTTCTTTCTCTAAGCTCTGAAATTCTTCCCAAACACAAATGTTTGTTTCTGTGAAGAGTAAGATTACTGAATTGTTTCTGAATTAATGTTATTTGTATCTGCATTACAAAAAAGACCAAAGGCTCGAGATAAAGGCTCACCACCATTGCCACTGTGCAAACTCACACCACCTTCCACTTCATAGCTGGCACCCCGCCATCCAGCTTGGAATGCAAACAGTATGATCTTCCATCTGCTTGCAAAAGACCACATAGACATTCTCTGGGCAATTTAGGAAATGTCTAACAGTTGAAAATGGATCCTCCAAAATTCCTATCCCCCCTTTTTAATCACTTGATCATCTTTCTTTTCCAGAAAAATACCTTCTGGTGCACATGTGTGTAACTTGAAGGAATTTAGGACAAGGAGCAGTGAAGAGCTGAAGCCCTGTGTGTACCCAAAGGATCTCTCAGTTGGCAGCAATGGACCTCACTAATTTCTAATGGTTTGCATCTCCATATTTTCATTATTTCAATTATTTTAAGGTACTTCATACACTTCAGGTTTATTTGAGGTCTCAAGTAAAATGCACTGCAATAGTAACAGCCATTTTACATAAATGATTCTGTACAGGTGCAAAGGGTGGCAGTGGCAATGAAAGGAAAATTATCTTGATTAATCTTCATGAAGAGCAGCATTTTAACATAAGACAGGCAATGAAATTCAGACTGATTTACTTATCTTCACGTATTTCGTATCTTCTCAGTCTTCACAAAGGCTGCCTGGGTATTTAAAAATGCAGGTGTGTTTATCTCAACTTCAGCCCTTTCACTGTCAGATTATCCCAGAACTTTGATTTTGCTGATTTCATTCATTACTTCTGACTGAGAAGGTACCACTTATAATGTTTAAATATTTTTCAATGGGAAAAGCAGTTTCTTTGGCTTTTTTGTGTGTTTTTTGCTGTTGTTTGTTTGTTTGCTTTTGCCTATCTAACTTGTTGAACTATTAATAATGCTTTGTTTTGCATTATTTATCAGCATGGTCCCNTTGTTTGTTTGTTTTTGCCTATCTAACTTGTTGAACTATTAATAATGCTTTGTTTTGCATTATTTATCAGCATGGTCCCTGGATGATGATGATTATGCTCACACACATATGATCAAGACTATTGCCTTTCTTTTCACATTCTGTGGTGAGTATCCTTTGTGGTTTTTTCCCAATCAAATTCAAAGCTGTGCTCTGGAGAAAACAGATGAAGTTACATGAAGCAAACGAAATAGATGTTTGAAGCAAGATGAACTATGTGAAAAGATCAGGTAAAGCTGAAGGAGAGTGTACAGCATTGTTCCCCAGCAACCAGCCATGGGAAGCACCTCCTTAATACTGGATGCAAATGTAAGCACAAGTTGCCCAAGAAAAAGAGAAGAATTGGCCAGAAAAGAAGTAGGTTCCATAAATGGGTACTTTATTTGAGCGTCTGTTTTTGGAATTGATTTAAAATTGTAATATGTGAAATAAATTACAAATCCAATGGGAAACCAAAAGAAATTCAGCAAAAAAAAATATATATATCCCACGGCATTGTTTCATTATATGTGAAATAATTTCTCTGAAACCAGTAATTTATTTTTTTTTTTAATTTGATCAGGGGTAACATAGGATGTACAGACTGCATAGTAATTCTCTCCTCTCCTTGTTAGACAAAGGACAGACCTTTTGGTTCACAAGCAGAAATTTCTCTAAAATGCCTGCCAGGCAAAACAGATCCCATCTTGGCTTTACACTTTAATACAATAGTTTGAATATTAGAAATTCACCAAAGTAATTAAAACATACTATTTTATATACAGAACTGCTTTTCTTTCACATGCAAACTATAATTAGCTATAGTCTCCCTTGTGCTTTACCTTAGCCTAAAGGAGCAGTGTTAGATAAATTGATCTGTGTGTTCCTCAGTTGTTAGGCTGGCAGAAAGTTGGTATAGCACAAACAGAAGGTCAGTTATTCCCAGAGAAGCCAGAAGTGCTGGGCAGAAGCTTGGCATTACATATTTTACCTCTTGCAATTTATGACTTAATTAAAGCTCACAGAAATTATCTGAACATCTCCATTTTGTGCTGCTACCTAGGGCTCTCCGGGTATTCTTTATAGTGCTGTCAACTAAAAAGGTTTACATAAAGGTATATTTGTTTTTTTTCTTGTATAAACACAGTAGCTCAGAAATTCAACTCAAGACTCTCCACATATATGGGCTCACATTATATTCACTTAGGTCAGTATATTCAGAGGACTGCTTGCATTTAGATTTTTCCCTCTTGCAATGTATCCAAGAGCAAGCAGCTACACTGAGCCTTCACAGGCTGCAGTACATGGAACCATACAGAGGACATGACTGCTAAGGATCAGTAGGGAAAGAGAATGCTGCATCCTTCAAGCAAGATGAGTTTGAAGCTATGCTCATTTTTGTGTTTACTCCTTTGCTGGCACTCTAGAAGCAGTAATACACAAAACGGTCTTCCACTGCAAAATCAGTGCCCATGATCTTGGAGCTGCTAACAAGATAATCATCATTTCAGCCAAACCCCCGCACTGTCCACAGGCCTATTCCATGCTTCAAACACCTAGTGACATTTCCTTTCCTTTCCCTAGCACTGCTGTCTGTATGTAGTAATAGTATTCTCTGCAGTAATGCCAATAATTAATGGTAAAACACACTCCTTAAAGAAATGCAAATCTTACAATTTGATACTGTCCTTTTCTCATTTCCCTGCACCTTACTAGGACTCTTGCAGACTACAGACATTTGTAACAGGTCTCCTTTGCACTTTGGGACCTTATGTTACAAAACACAAAATGTTCTGGCTCTCATCCAGGAAAGCACTTAGATACACGTTGACATTTAAGTAGATGAGTGGCCTTAGTGAGGTCAATTGGGCTACTTACTTGTGTAAAGCTAAACCCGTTCTGAAATATTTTGTTCAAGGGTTGCTGACTATTCAGCACTTTGAATGACTGAACCCTTCATGAGATCACACACAATTGTTTTTATTGCTGCACAAATGCTTTATGAAATAATAATTGCTTTCCAAATGATTAGAAATATTCAGGTTTATCACGAGATCACACACAACTGTTATTGTTACTGCACAAATGCTTTATGCAATAATAACTGCTTTCCAAATGATTAGAAATATTCAAGTTTATATTTGATTAACAATTACTGTAGCTAATTTTAGTCAAACCCCATGGTAAAGGTATGTGATTATTCCTAGTATGTATAAGGTATTGCTGATTGTCTCTGAATTTCTGTAGTGCTGTGAGGTGTTCAGAAGGAAGGATAAGGATGTACTATGGCCTGGGTGACCCTGAACCTATCCCAGTGACCACAGCTGTCTCTCACTATCTTGTGCATCAGGTGAGCATTACATCTCTAGTTTACTCTCAGGCACAGCCTTACAGATGCTAGCTGCTCCTGCATCTTCCTGGAGGATCACTTTATAAACCAAAGTAAATGACCAGACCCCAGACTTGCAAGCACTATTGATAGAAAAGGAACACTGAGATAACTCAGTGCTATGTTGCTGGGCTTATCATAAGCTACCCTTGCAGTGTGACAGCTGAATGCTGCTACATGGTTCTTTGCCCTATAATTCAGCAAACCTATTATTTAATGTGAAACATAGCTCAGAGTTCATTTCAATTTTTCCTCATAAAAATTTGTATGGCTGTCTGCCATCATTAATTATTTATTTTTCCCCCGTAGCTTCACAAGCAAAAATTCACACACGCAAAAAAAAAGAGTTTCTATGCTCACTTACTGTTGTTCTTTCTTTGAGGTACCCAGAACAGAAGGGGAAGAGGATACACCACTCATGAGGCCCGGGAGGAAAGTCCAGCTATGTCTGGCCCTTACCAACCCTGTGACTCACTGGGTTTGAGAGCTCAGAGAAGCACATTGGTTAACGAGTGACACGATCAAGATCGTGGTGTCAGAACTACACCAGCTCAGTCTGTGCTGCACTTTCATCTTCCTTCAGACTTCTGTCAAACCACTTCTATTAATGACTTGAACAAACAATTCCAAGGCTTTGGAACAAAATTTTCTTTTGTCCTGATATTTATGCTTTATCTATATACATTCCTATATTCTGTATAGGATGTGAGATCCTAATTAAGAATTTTCCAAAGTTTGTTTGCATATATTTTACGCTATTCAAATCCTTCTGGAAAAGCAGAAATGAACACACTACTTGGGGATGCTGTCCCCCTCGTGCATTCCTCATGCCACACGCCACCTCCCTGCCATCAGCGGAATGCCACAGCAAATTATTGCAAGGGAGATCATCTCTGACTTTATCCATTCCAATACACAACGATCAGTGAAATGATCGACATCCAAAGGTGTGTCACACCTTCCCCACTCCACACCAACGTTCCATGTGAAGTAAACCCAGCAAAGATTCTGCATTCATTTAGTTGACAGAGCATCTGGAAATTCAAAGACTACCTCAGAACGCGGCCGAACTCTACGAACCTTGTACCTCCTAGAGCAGGGCCAAGAGCCTGGGTGCAGTGAGCCGCCCCGGGGAGGTCAGCGCTTCCTGCTGCTGTGATCAACGAGCCCGCCGTGGTCAGGAGCAGGAAGTCAGCGAGGCGTCACAGAAAAGTTCGTTAAGTGAGCCTCTGAAAACCTCGTGAGCGGCCTGCCCGAGCCTGGCCAAAGGTTACTCTGCCTCCTGAAAACTCATCTGCTCTGCCTTAATCTTCTGCGGACTTTCTGTTGCGTAGAAAACAGGAAGCTATGGCCACTGTGAAATCCAGCCAAGATATCTTTCATTTTCTTTTGTGCTTGTTTGACTCGGCTAATCCACTGTTTTAATTGTTTTTATTACGGTGCATTGCGCTTTGGTAATCCAAGAGATGCAGGAGCATTCTGGCTTTGATAATACATTTGTGACCACTGGGAGTTGTTGAGAACATCGGTTCAAAACACCTCTGTTTGTTTAGCTGCAACCCTGCTGGCACGCTATTCTGAGAAGAACACACCTTCTGCAAGTATTCGAGAACATGCAGTAAGAAAAAGGAACATTCCTGCTGCCACAGGGTGCTAATTTTAAACACGGCTTGAAAATGAGCTTACTCATGAAATACTAACACAAGAAAATATTTTTTTGTGTGTGGTTTTATTTTTTTTTTCCATTAAAGAACAACAACAGCAAAAAAAAAAAAAAAAAAGCCACAAAAAAAATTCTGAGAACCTTGATCCAGACTGCTCTTCAAACCCACCCAGAAGAAGCACCAGTTTGCTAAGTCCTCTGCTGAAGTACGTGCAGCAAGGCTCTCTCTTTCTCTTTCTATCATGTTTCCAAAGTGCCTCTCTCTCACTGGTTACCAGGCAACAGAACAATATTGCTCTGCATGCGCATCCAGCAATAACTGGCATTCTACTGTAGTTTTGCAGTTTCTCAGAGAAAATAAAGATGTCCTGAAATACTGTCTTGTATTGTAGCTGATGAGTAGCTACTACCCAGAAGACATTTAAACATTTATATGTTTTAAAGGCCAATTTCTTTTGTCATAGAAATCCAGAGAATGAAATTAACCCTTGTCTAATGGAGGAGCTCCCATCCAGAGTGAACTTATAAGGCTAAAATAGACCACACTGCAGAAAAAAAAAAAAAAAGCTGCTTCAGTTCTTATTTCAAACAATTAACAGCCTTCTAGGTTCTACAGTACTTGCATAAACCATTTTCTTAAAATCAAGGCAAAAGTGAAGCAGCAGCTACATAGAAAGTATTTGTGTGTGTTTTGAAAACTCAAATGCTGCCTGTATGATGAATCTCTCTTCTATTCCTCTTTTGTTTTGCTACTCTGATGTCAGTAAAACAGTCAGGAAAGTTCAGCATTTTGCCCAAGAATCACCACTTGTGAGAGAAGCCATTAAAGATGGGCCCAGACCCAACTGAACCACACAGCACCACTGAACCCAAATCACCACAGGGAGGAAGGGATGGTCCCCAGCTCTTCATATGCAATCAGGTGTCACTCAAGAAAGATCTGATTCTAGATCCTGACCCTGACCTGAGTGACTCTGGGTCCTTTTGTGTAGCTGTGATTCAGTTTCACATTTCACGCTATAGGTCAAATTCACCTCAGAGTAACATTAAGATAAGAAATCACTTTGCAGAGAAAGGAGATATCTTTAATTATAAACAGATGTTCCATCTAGTCCCAGCAAAGCATACAATGTACTGAATTCTTAATTTCTTAGTAACTAAACAGTTATGCAGATCAGTCTCCAAAGGAAGAGAGTAAATAGTCCTTGCAGGTCTGTTAAATTTACCTCAAAGCAATGTCAAAGGTGGGCTTTGAAATCTCAGAATACTCAATCATCAATAGTTTTTTGATTGCTTAAGTTGCATCACGATGTAAGAAATTTCAATTTAAAATTATGAGGGGAATTGCCATTTTTGTTATACTTTTCTTACACCTTTTCTTTTTCTTATTTTAGATTTTAGAATGATTAATGTTTTCAACTTCGATAAAAATCTGTTCCTGGAATGATTTGAATCATGTCCTTCATGAAGTCAGTGCATCAAGATATACATGACAACTAAAAAAAAAATGCTTCATTCCCCAGTGCTATTGATGCCAAAGTGGTATGTACACAGCGTTAAGATTTGTGGCTCACTTTCTCGGATCTAGGAAAGAGAAGTACAGCATAATGATGCATTCTCAACTTGTCTAGATAACATAAATATCAGTGCATGCATTTGACACCTTATTTACTCCAGAAGTCAGCATAGATGAGCACTGATTCTGAACAATAAACACCTCAGTTCTGTTTCTAGCTCTAGAAGGAGAAACCAAATCCAAACCCTGGATTAACTGGATTTGCAGAATGGCAAAGTATTATGTGGCTATTGCTTGTAGTGGACATACTATGCCTTGATCAAAAGACTCCAGTCTGACCTGAAATATAAATAGCAATCACATGAACTGACACCTCAAGGCATGACCTGGCTTGTAGTTAGACATTTCTTGTACATGTACAGCTTCTAACTGGACAGAAAATACCTTCAGCTTATTCTACAATTTCTAAAATCCATTACGCTCAAGAGTACTTACTGAATCTTATACAAAGTCCCCAAGTAGTGGGCAACAGCAGATTTTCTCTGCAGAAAAAAAAAAAAAGCAAAGAATTAAATCAGATGAGATGACTGTGAGTAAAAATAGGATGTGCTAAAGAAATCAGCTGGATCCCTTGTGCATTTATTCCAGGAGTCTGATATTTTCATAGATGTCGAGTTCTGTGAGGAACAAAGTTCAAATCAGACAGCAGAGGNAATCTTATATAAAGGCCCCAAGTAGGGGGCAACAGCAAATTTTCTATGAAAAAAAAAAAAAAAAAAAAGCAAACAATTAAATCAGATGAGATGACTGTGAGTAAAAATAGGATGTGCTAAAGAAATCAGCTGGATCCCTTGTGCATTTATTCCAGGAGTCTGATATTTTCATAGATGTCGAGTTCTGTGAGGAACAAAGTTCAAATCAGACAGCAGAGGGGGAATGGTAACATCCGGACTTCCCTGAAGTAACCTTCCACTTTTTGTCCTACCGAAGTTATATTTGAGTAATACCACTAAACAATAAAGGAGAAACAAGTCCTTCAAAGTGAGTATTCATTTTATTACATATTACCAACACGTATTGAGTCCTTTTCACATTTACAGGCACACAACTAGCAATTCAATTAGTTTAAGCTAAGCTAAATGAAAAAATAGATTGCGCTATAGCCTAAAAAACAATCCATAGCCACTGTAAGGATCGATGATCTGAAAAACTATTGACTACTCGTGTCACAGCCCATACTTTCCATTCCACACTAAATACAATTGTAGATCAATACTTGCCAGATGCCTATTTGGAAGCAAAACATTCTGGCTGTAGTCTCTGTCCTTCACCTTGCAAAAAATATCGGTCCTTACATTTCATTTGAACAACCCCTGGTGTGCCATCATATTCCACTAAGAGCATCTCCCAGAAGTCTCATTATTTTCCTGTTTTGGACCTCATGAAGGAGGTACTTTCCATGGTTTTCATTAGTCTGCCCCATACTGTATGAACCAGGCTTCATCATTCTGACAGCAGAGATGCGTTCGCTCAGGTAAAAAGGGAACAAGAGGATATAATCCAGTGTATTCATGAGGAGCCATTTCTCATCCTTAGATAAAGTTGACTAACAAGACTCAACACTTTACAAGTGAGCATGTTGCTCTTGCTTATGGATACGGTTGATGGAACTCTTGAAAACAATGATCTCCTTTTAAGAAAATGAAAGGCTAAACAATATAAAAACTACTTCAGCAATGAAAATCCCAGTTCCTCTGTTGTACAAGGTGCTGCACCTCCAAATAGATCTGAGGCACTGACTTTGTTGAGCTAGGAAGTGTTACCATTTCTCAATTGAAGGTGGGGTAGGCACTCGCACACCCCGAGCTCAGGGGGTTGTTGCATGGACCAAGACTGCACTGATGACCCTGTGGGCAGGATTCCTGTCCCCTGAGTCCTGGGAGGAGAACGGTGTAAGTGCTGCAGCACTGAAAGGGTTGCTGGATCTTGTGTTGTCAGAGAGGGAGAGAAGGTTTAAACAGGTAATTTTTAGAGGCTGTCAAAACTGAAAAGTGTTACTATTTCTTTAAAATTCTGGCAGGGAATGAAAGCTGCCTGGACATGCACCATCCTACAGTTGCAAAAAAAAAAAAAGTTTACCCAGCCAGATCCTCCAGAGAGAAGCACCAGCAGGCCTAGGAGTGCTGCTGCCATTTCCCCACTCGGTACCATTGCTGCTTCCTGCTTCTGCGACAGAGTTTGAGAGATGTGCTGCACCAGGTCCTAGAGACAGTGAGCAGAGCTGGCTTTGATGGCAGGAAGTATGGATGCTCATCTTTCCAATGGAAAATGACTCTTCTTCCCATGTACATTCGTGTGCTAGGGATTCAAATATCTATCTGATTGTTAAGGTTATTAGACAGAGCCTAAATTTTCTTTGCAGTTCATGTTGAATGAGAAAATTCTGTAGAGAACAGTTCCCCTTCATCAATATAATTCTGCAGCAATTTTCCTGGCATCATCAGCTCGACGTCAGTGTGAAATGGATGTAAGCTATTTCACAGCCAGATATTAGGATTTTTCACAAGTTTTCTGTAGCTTGGAGAAAACGCTGATTCAATGACTGCGCTGTAGATGTTTTTAGCATGCTGTCAATGACTGCAATTCAACATGACTTCAAAAATTAAAACATCAATTTCTTACATTTTCCTCTCTCGTCTTAGCAGCCTCAGTGAATTTGTGAGAGTATATAACTGTAACTGAAAGTGAATTTGGCCCAGTGATGCAAAATGCCATTAGAATTTCAAAACAGGCAACATTTTGCAACAACGACAAATATCCCACAACCCTCATAAATTACATGCACTTGCACAGACTTCTGTATGATCACACAAAAGGCTCGTATTTTTCCTAAACTCCAAATGATTAGATCTGGATCTCTCATCCTCTGAATTGGAGGTCCCTGTGTGCCTGCCATCTCAGCGTTAATTAATTGTATGCTACTCAATCCCACATCTCCTCAGTCCCATAAGTTATTCTGGGTCTTTTGGCCTGATGTTAGTAGCAGCGCCCCACAATTCACACTGACACACTTTATCTTGGACTCACACTCTCTCTTACGGTAATTGCTCCAGCCACACATGTAAGCCTTTCTGCTAGAGTCCATATCAGCCTCTCCTGGCTTTTACATCTGTAACCTATAAGGTAACTATCAGCTTCATCATCCTTCAGCATCCTATCTTGCTCACTGCTCCTCCTCCTCTTCCACAGATTCTCCACTTTTCATGTTCAGGGGAGAAACTTCAGGTACCATTCTCTCCTTTCCCCTGCCCTGAGCACTGGGCAGAAGGAGAAACAAGGCGTTTTTGTGCAGGCTGGAGCACAGAGAGAGCTTACAAGCATTCAGAGCCATCCTTGTAGATTAATGTCTTTTCCTAGTGGATTAACACATGAGTTGGTTTGAACGCTGCAGTCACACCAATAGACTGGCAATATTACTACTGCTGGTTTGTTACTGTATTGGAGAAAAAATGAGATCCTAGTAGTGACTTCCTTAGATATACTGGACAGGGCTGCAGAACTGGGCTAAAGAGCAACAGTGCTGCCAGCTCCTGCGGGAATTTTCCTGCCCGGATGCTCTGCAGCATCTGTATGGGGCTGAGGACACTGTCAGCACGAGGCTGACAGAGCTCTCAGGGATGATCACTGCCAGTGAATGCTCTGGGGGCCTCCTGGCTTCCCCAGAGGTTGCTTCCCAGCTGTGGGCTGCTGGTGCTGTGTGGAGAAGACACTGCTGCAGAGCCGAGCAGCAGGGAGATGGCAAGCAGTCTCAGGAGGGCTGCAGCAGCAGGAAGGCTGCAGAGAATTGCACTTTGAGATGAAAAATCATGAGATGAAGGAGGTAAAAATGCCAACCTCTTTCCTTCTAGTTAAGAGCTGTGCTCTTCTTCCCTTCTCCCCATCCAATTTTTAGGATAAAAGGCTTCCATTAAAGGATGACAGCACTCTATCAGTGCTCCTGAAAAAGCAGACCCCTGTCACCCTTGCCAGCATGGGCATACTGCCTGCGGGAGCTCTGGATTTGCATCTCGGGCATGGCCACAACCATATCACAATGACAGCATGGCCAGGACTGCTGACTCAGGGCATGCTTCAGCTCCCACAGCTGCACGGTGGGGGTAGGCTGGCTTGTTGCACATCTGTCTGGGAACCTGGCACTGTGCACTGCCCCTGTGCAGTGAGAAATAGGAATATACTGTATAAAAAGAACCACACAGCACGGACACAGATAAGGAATCCAGGCTTGGGGGTAACCCTGAAGTCCATGAGAAGGATTATTTTCTACCAGAGGAGCAATAACAAGGCTGAGCAGAAGGTAACAGGAAGGGACAGTGTCTATGTGAGGGGAACCAGCTCACAGTTTGCATTTTCCTTTTAGAGAAATCCAGTATGACCTCTAGAAATACGCATAGCAGATCTTTCTCTTCCTCCAGCAGGTTATTATTCTTGCAATCAGCTTCACAAGCAGAAGCCTAAACTTCAGTAGTATGACCCAAGCCTTTTTAAAAATAGCCTACCAAGGTCTTTTCTATTTGGTTACAGCACCATAGGAATTTCAAGATGCATGTTTTTGGGATTACAGTGTCAAGAAGCTGAGAATCTTAGCTACCACAGTCAGCTAATACCATTAATGTAGACAACTGTGTTTCAAAGAAAAATACCAGCAACTTGATTCAAACAATGACAACTCACAGAAGCCTGAGAAATCCCACAAGAACATAATGCAGAGTGCTGCAGAAATCATCATTGTATTTTTTCTTAATTAAATTAGGATTAGCTGGAGTTTTATTTAAAACACATAAACATTTTCTATTACGTACCCTGATGATGTGGAATGACAGTTATGTACATATAAAAGATTTCTCAATGAGCAATAAGAACCAGGATTTTGCGAGTGAACTTCTGAACTTCTATTATTTCACAGTATATTAACTTTGTTGGTAAAGGCAGAGAGGCAATGTTAGGAGGGGTAGACACTGACAGTGTAAATTCTTTCTTTGTGAGGCCTTCTGAGGACAAAACAGTCATGAGAAATCTACCCTGCGTCTTCCCAAGCAATTTGTGCTCTAAAGCCAACCAGGAAACAGTCCCAGCCAGTATTCAAGCAGAAGCCAAGAACAAATATACTCAGTTAAAGAAAATATGTTAACAGTGCTTTAATCTTCAATAGATGTAATCAATACATAGACAAGCCAACAAAAATATGGCTGGAGATGCCACCAGAAAAGGTCAGAAAGTACTGAGTTATTAAAATCTACCCTATAAGTAATATCTTGTGCTTCTGTACTGTGGTAAAGTTATTTTGTTTGTCTGTGATTCAAGACAACTCCTGTGTCACCAGTAAGTTTGGATTTGAATAAGACTGAGATAGAAACCATGGTATTATTTTTATTTTCGTTGAGATGGAGAACACTTCTGCAAGCGGGAAATGACTCTGCACCACTGGCGAAGTCAGGGTGAATCTCCCCCCTGAGCAAAAGCCTTAAATACACTAAGACATGCAAAATGGTTGTGAGGTGGCAACATCACTAAACATCCTGATGCTGGAGGATTTGAAAAGTTATTTCAAACCTGTAAATGAACTTTAATTTTTAACAGGTAGGTGCTACCATCGATTAGTTGTCTTTCTTGAATCCTGTTTCTCTTCATTGCCTTCTTATCTTCCATGTTGACTTTCTCTAAATGCATTGGTAGAGCATGTCAAGTGGTAGATAGAAATAAAGTAGGTCTGTCTAGCCTGACCACAGGCACGACGGGCAAGAAAACCTAGCACAACCACCTGTGCATCAAACCATGTACTCTAGTTGGGTTATGCCCAACAAAGACACCTGTTCTTCACTTCTTAGCTTTAGTGCTCTTTTACTATGCTTTTCTTCTCCAGTGAGCTGAAATAATTCATTATGCTGGACTTAGGAGCCATTTCCTCCCCTGTCAGGGCCATCAGTCAAGGCATTTTCTTCAATTTCTTCTCATTTTATTACATTATGCTCAACTATAGTAATAAATTGTAGCATAACTTCTAAATTCACCAAAGGCCACAAAAAGAAGCAGTGCATTTTACTGGAGCAGAGCCTATATATATCCACAAACATTATAACTAGATACTGTGTTACAAAACCTACCAACTGGGATTTGACTTAATAGGTTGGGAATGTTTTATAAATGGTTAATTTATTGACTACCTCTCCAGGACAGATTATGCAGAGAATTCAAGTGCTGTTTACTCTTGCCTGACAAAGCACTTGAAGCATGTCTGATAAAAGATGCAATGAATTTATTGAATTTTTTTCAGAAGATTCCCACTTCCAGATCATTATAAAATTTCTCTTTCTCCTACCATCCTTATCTGCCTTTCCCACTCCTTCACTTATTTTTAAAAACCTCCTACATTTCCCAGCACCCATGCTCTCTCTCTCTCAAATCTTCATAATTTCCACCTTTAATTTTCCAGAATTTCCATTTTTCTTGATTTATTTTTTTTTTACTTCTAGGATCTTTTATTCTACTGTTACCATATATGACAACTTCCCTGCTATATTTTCCAACCATCCCTTCCTTTTCCTATTATCAGAATTACCGTGTCTTTGGTAATTCTTTGATTCCCACCAATAACCCTTAGTTAATTCTCTGTCTGCAATTTCTCAGAAAGCTTTCTGAACATGCTGCACACCCAGCAATCTTCCTCTATTAAACCTCCTGCTATTCATTCAAACTGTTGAAGCCCATCCAGTTTCTGCTGTATACTCTGGTTCTTTTTGCTGCCAGAAAATGGTGGTGTGCTCATATTTCTGGGCGAGGACACAATCTCCATTTCCTATCTCACTTCCTGGATACTGTTCACCGTGAAATTTCTCTGTCCTTTATATATATAACTTCTCTTTCACCCCAGTCTTAGCAGATCTTAGATTTGTGCCTTGCTTTCTGACTTCTAGAGATCCACAGCATCATTTACCCGTTATGTATATCTGCCTATTTTATGTATAACTAATCAAACCTTTAATATAGATAACTACTGTGTCTTAGGCAACTTAGCTCTAACTCCTTTCAGAGAATGAACCTGCTGAGAGACTGTTCTTTCTAGAGAAATTATGTACAGGTCATTGTAGAATAAGGAACGACATTTCCACTCTACGGTAATTCTGGTAGGTATGTCTGAAAATCCCATTCAATTGAATTTGGTGTTCTGTAGTATTTTGCATTGAAGCTAACAATAAAGAGTTTTGTCATTATGTTGACCAGCCAACATAGCTAAAAGAACTATCTAAGCTCCTTTATCTGAGTAAATTACTTTCCTTCCTTTCCTCATGTATTTATCAATATTTGTTCCTTATAAATACCAAAGATATTTTAGGAGATAACTGTCCTTTCGATCACTTCTACTTAGGGCCTTTGATCATCGTGAATGATCATTCCCTTGCAATGTCCCAAGTGTCTAAAACCAAAAGACAAGATTTTCTTTTCACCTCATAGGAATGCATATTCTTCAGGTTGCACACCTAACCTTAGGTTCACCTAACCTTAGGTTCTCCATTGGATTTAGTTTCAGATGTCAGAAGTCTTAGCTGGCCTAGCTGTTTGCTGCTTCTTTGGAATAAATAATTACTGTGGTGTTTGCTTCAAAGGGAAGCAAGTAGTTGTATTCCCAGATATAGGATAACCTTTCATATTCAAGGGAAAAAAAGAGCATTTCACTTGGGCTTACTGTCTGGACTTCAAAGTGAGACTGTATTTATGAGATGCAGTAAGCACCAGTCCTGAGTACCCTTAGTCTGAATGTCACTGCAAAAATATCTGAAAAGGATGCTGTTCTGCATCTCCCCTTCCCCTTGGAGCACAGTTACGACTCAGGATCAGCAAGCAATCCAAAACAAACCAGAAAACTCAAAAAAGACCATCATTTTCCCTTAATGATTGCTGAAGAGTTCTTACCCAAACTGACTTCACCATGAACAGATGTTAATCTCAGCTTCTTAGAAATATGCCTGTAACAGTAACCAGAGATAAACTGTTATTTTTCAGCAAAACAGTTAGAATGGAAGTTCTAAGATTAAATCTTCCCATCCTATATATCATGATAACCTCTGCTTGTCATTCTTTGGGATAACTACTACTACATCAGGGAAAACCTCTTGTAGCTCACAAAACTGAAAAGATCTCCAAATAAACCTGGTTAGAGAATTCCTTTCTTCCCTTGATAACAGCAGTGAGAAGAGGTGTGGTTTAACCCGGCAGGAGACTAAGGATCACACAGTCATTTGCTCACTCCCCTCCTTTCCAGTGGGATGGGGGAATAACAAAGTAGAACTCATGGATTGAGATAAAACTCAATCCTTACTAAGACAGAGAAAAGGAAAAGGATAATAGTTATGATTATATATATATAAATGAATGTATATAATATGTGGCACGTAAGCAATTGCTCACTGCTTGCCAACCAATGCCCAGCTAGCCCCTGAGCAGTGGAAGAGAGCCCAATGAACTCTCACCCCCTTCAGAACTCCTTCCACATGATGTCATGTGGCACGAAATATCCCTTTGGCCACCATAAGTCAGCTATCCTAAATTCTGTTCCCTCTCAGCTCCTTGGGTCCCTCACTGCGAATGGCCTTGGCTCTGTACAACACTGCTTAGGAGCAACTACAAACATCAGTGTTTTTCTCCTTGAGCCAAAACACCGTACCAAACACTCTGAAGAAATCAGTTCTGACCCAGCTGAAACTAAAACAAGAGAGAAGCAGTAACATTGATAGATTGTCTCTATGGCACACTTACTTTTGAAACGAAGCAATCCTCCCCATGCCAGTTACTCTGTCAGGGGGCCAGCTACTGCCATTATTATATGGCACAAAGTGGTTGTACTCCATTAAAGAGCGTGACTGATTATTTTCATTACTGTCTATATGGCATGTAGCATGCTGCTGCCAGCTTGTAAATTCTAAATGTTAAACAGTAGTTTTGACAATACTTTATTATTGGAAGAACAATCTGCACTTCTTGGAAATATTTCCTCCTTCCCTCCCCTCCAAGAGACACCCATAAATAATTTCTGTACTTTCAGTATAGACATTTCAAAGTGCCCTTTCAATTAAAACCCATTTTTACTAGCTTGGATGATACTCTGGATACAATTTGTTTTCATAGTTCCGTTTTGAGGAATATGGTAATCTGAAACTACAAGGGAGGAAATATCACTGGTTCTGAGAGCAGCCTGAGATGAAGCACATTCCGGGGTTAAATGGTCTTGGTTAATACTTGCAGCAGTTTTGCCTATAATTAAATTATTCTCAATGCCTGAGAAATATCTGCATAAACAGGAAGATTATGGTTTTGTGGTTGAGCAGAGTTTCTGAAATTCTGCTTGTTCCATTGTGTTGCGCCTGGGACTCTGCTAGCAAAGTGAAAATATAGCTGAAATTTGACAGTGCAGAATATACGTCTGGTGCAGACTTAGAGAAGTAAAATTTGTGTGGGGCAATTTGGGAGAAAAAAAAAGGCAGCTGGAATTCTTCCAGATGTGCCTTCATTACACACATTGCCACAGACATTTGCAATCAAATACTTTCCAGTTTGCAGTACCTTTAGAATGGTCACACACATATGCATCTCTTATGCACCAAGCACAGGTATGTAGTGTGTACTGTGCCTGATCACCTGCAGAATCCCAAGAATTTAAGGAGACCCTAAAAGAGAGGAAGCAGAGTATATAAATAAAGTGCATATGGACAATGTGTCCTGAAGGCCATTATTTACAGAGTAGATCTGTGCATGGACTTCTACACTTACTGTGGGCCATAGACTCAGGCAAAAGAAGAAATAATTTAATACTTTTCAAATCAAATGAAAAGGTTTGTTTGACATTCCAGGTGTGACAGGGTGTCTTGTCCATAGAAATATAAAATCTGTGAAATAATATAATCAGGTTAATGTTCTGATTCCAGTGAAAATCTGGTTTAGCATTGGCACAATCCATGAGAAAAAGGCTGTATCAAAAGAATATCTCTAAAGATCTGTATTTCTTCATTTGATCTCTTCTCAGCTGCCCAGGGCATTAGCCCTCAGCAGACTGTGTATCGTGAGGGGTACAAACATGTCATAAGCTGCCAGGACCATGTGCCAAGTGAGTGTAATATCCCTTACTGGTGGGAAAACACTATGTCATCTTACGGATTCTCCATCCCAGCAGCTTTACGACTGAAAAAGAGCTGAATCGCTCTCCTGAAAAAAGCAAACCTGATTTTCACTTCTGCATCTTCCAACTCTTTGACTTGTATGACTTCAGGTAATCTGAGCTAGATTCTGACAAGATTTGCCATGATATGTCCTAAGAGAAGTAGTAAACAATAGAAGAGGAATGTTTTCTGGGCTTACGAATATATACTGAGCAGTGGTAGAGGATGGAATGCCCTGAAAGGCTCTTCAGAAACGTTCAGTGGGATGAGGTGAGGCAGGTGTGGTGGGTAGATCTGTAGTTGAACCAGCTGCTTGCATGCAAGGACTTGCTGGGACACCAGAGGCTGACAGAGAAATAAGTAGTGCTCCTTAAAAAAGTGATGGATGAAGGACACAGCTACAAGATAGAAAAGGACATAAAAATTCGGAGAATAACTGATGCCCGTCCAGGGACAATTGCCACTCTGCTCACAAAGCTCAGGAAGGTATTAAAATAAGGAACAGAAGTACAAGTACAAGAAAGAAAACTCACTCTGTTGCAAAGCTGATCACATATATTTACTTAGGTCAGAGGAAGGAAGATTAAAGCAAGACTTCCCAAAAGCTTGTTCAGAAATTAAGTGAAAACTTTTCCTCCCCATGGTACCAAATTGTATTTATCATTGGCCATACGATACAGTTTGTACTACACAGCACTGTGCATTACACAGAGGCTCTAAGTTGCTATAGTTATGTTAGAGACTGCACAAATACTGATGAGGAAACACTTTTTGCCTCAAATAACTTCAACCTACTGCTGTTTATAACTAATAAAAACAAAGGAGAAGAAAACTAAAATAGGCTAGAAGTCCAACATTTGCACAGTAAGTGAGCAGCGTGGTCTGACCTTGATGTTAGCTATGCTGGAATAAACCTGGAGTGCCTCCACTTCAGTCAGAAGTCCTACACCAGGATGAAAGCTGCATCAATCAGAAGAAAGAGAAAATAAATTCTGAGATTTCTGGGTAGGAGAGAGAAAGCCACAAGTGCATTTCGTGCCATAGAGAGAGGAAAAGAAGTTTAAAAATTACAGAGGATGGAGAAGTAGGATGCTGACACTCTTCTAGGATGCTTTTGATAGTACTTATGGAACATCGATGACCTTTCTGTGAGTTGAACCTACATGAGCTCAGGAGGAGGCTTCATGTAAGGAGACTGGAAAACAGTCTTCTCAGTGGAAAACCTGCTTGTTTAAAGTCCAACAGGCTGGTAAAAAAAAAAAAAAAANGGAAAAAAAAAAAAAAAAAAAAGAGAGAGAGAGAGAAAAGGAAGAGGATGAAGAAGAAGAAAAGAAAGAGAAGATTATACTAGCAATGAAATATTCAACACAATGATGAGAGGGGACTACTAAACACTGCAGCTCAGCACTCTTGAGTTTTCCCCATCCTCCTCCTCCTCAAACTTCCTGCAGGCAGTTCTACAACATCTCTGTATGTCTGTCTGCTGCTGGAGAAGCAGGGAGATTTCACCTGGGAGGACACATGGGATGGAGAGACCAGAAAGAACTCTCAAATTCCACATGTCCTTCTCCAGGCAACCAGCCCATCCCAGCCGGTCGGTTAGCCTGCAAGCACCTTCCACCCAGAAGACTGGGGAAAAAGCACCTCCTGGTTGTACACACAGCCAAACACTGCTCTGTCAATGACTCATTGGCTTCAGGAATAAAAAAAAAAAAAACGTATCTCTGGACTTGTTTGCTGTTTTGCAGGGCTGCACACTGCACCACCCAATTCCAAACGCTCACTCACAGTCTTCCAGGTGACAGTGAGCCAAAAAATTGCTTGGTAGCCTGGATGACACGTGAGGCATCTCTACCTGTTTGAGTTTCACTTTTGTTCCTTTGTTGCTTTTTTATTATTATTATTTTTAATTAGGCAACATTACAATGGGAAAAATATGAAGACACAGAAATACAACAACCAGGAGTAAGCACAATCAGCAAAGCAAAGCTGGAGCAAAGGGATCATATAACAGAAGTGTTATAACCTGACTGATTTCGTCTAGGGAGTTGCTTTGGCAGGGGGTTTGGACTTGATGATCTCTGGAATTCCCTTCCAACCCCTACAATTCTATGATTCCTCTGTTCTGACCAGTAATAAAATGGCCAAGTGAATATGAAGGACTTTAGGATAGGTATAAAGGGTAATTCTAAAATTTTAATATCCTTCTTGTACCACCTGATCTAATATGGAGAGGAAAAACAATTTCCTTTTTTTTTTGCTGGTTAGGTGAGAATTACCAAATTAGGCAGATTGCTGTTTTCCTTTTATTTTACTGTGTTGTAAATAGAAGAAGAAATCAATAGATAGACACTAAAAAGGTATATCTCAAGAGGAAGTTAGCCAATTTATTATTGATTCACCTACAGTTTTGCTTTTTGTTGTTGTTGTTTTCCAAGAGAAAAATACCTGGATGATTTTCAAGACTCAGATACCTTGATTAAACACAATTTGGCAGCAAATAAAGAGTCATCACAGCAGCAGATAGACAACAGGAAACAGCTTTCACTGGGCAGAGGTTACTGTGTAATATAACACTGTGTTATATTCTCAAGGACTCACTAGGTACTTGAAACAAATACAGAATTTGCACTCTATCTTCACCTTTAGATAACTAAAGTCAAACCCACATAAAAATTGATTTTAGAATTTGTATAAGCATTTTAACGTATCTGATTTCAGTAATATAAGTACCTAAAGTCCACATTCAATCATCTGAAACTTTTTGCCTATGAAGCAAAGGACTGTCTTCCTACTGGGAAACTATCCATCAATGTCCACATCCAGTGCCAGACCTTTAGACCTGTAGGAATGAGTCATGAGTGCCACTCACACTGTACAAGTCCCAGTACAACGCATTACCTACCACATAACACTCCTCAGTTTTTCTGCAGGGGAATGATTTCATCTTCAATACCTCTGCTCTCTGTCTGCTGGAATCACTCTCTGCATTAATTCATTGAATATCTCCTAACAGCACAAGTGCCCTCACGTCTCAGTTTAAGAAGGACGAATAGCCCTTTAAAAACAGGTGTCTGGCCAAAACTCTTAGAATAATTGCAAATGTTATCCCATAATTTAAAAGAAAGATCTTTACCAAATAAGGTTGTTTACTCCATATGTCAGAAAGAACTTTGCTAACTTACCCTGCTAGTTAAATTAATGTGCATTATGTATTCACGTGTAACATTTGTAATTTAAAAATTATTAGAATCTGTAGTATTTGCCTCCTACATTAAATAGTTGGTTTTTTTGTTTGTTTGTTTGTTTGTTTGTTTTGTCACTGGTATAATCTGAAAGACCAAAAACCATTTAAAACCTCTGGCCAAGCTTGATTTTGTGTTGCACTCAAGTTTTAGAATTAGTTCTCTGTTCTGAGTGAAGCGTATCTTCATTATGAATTCAGCCTTCCTTTTCCTCTACAGAACTGAATGTTTACCACAGGATTAATCCACAGAATTAGATTAATCAGATCACGATTTATTGATTTAACAGACAGGGGGTTTATTTCATAGAATCACTGAACTACAGAATCGCTGATGTTGGAAACGATGACTAAGATCATCCAGTCCAACTGCCAAAGCATCCCCACCATGCCCACTAACCATGTCTCTGCGTGCCGCACCTACACAGTTCTTGAAAACCTCCAGGGATGGTGACTCCATCACCACCTTGGTCGTCCTGTTGAGTGCATTACCACTCCTTTGGAGAATAAATATTTCCTAATATCCAACCTGAACCTTCACTGGTACAACTTGAGGCCATTGCCTCTTGTCCTATCACTGTTACATGAGAGAAGAGATTGAGCCCCGCCTTGCTATGATCTCCTTTATGGCAGTTGTAAAAAGAAATGAGGTCTCCCCTGAGCCTCCTCTTCTCCAGTCTGAACAATTCCCGTTCCCTCAGCTGCTCCTCAAACGACTTGTGCTCCAGACCTTTCACCAGCTTCACTGCCCACTCACGTTGAAATTATCTGTAGTTTCTAATCATGTTTTTATCTGCATCTGTTAGTATTTTTAAAGTGCAAAACACATTATCTTTATGCACATACAGGACTGTGCCATCTACCACCCATACATCTAATCCCTTAAAATGCACAGCACTGAAATTCCAGTTAAATGAGTATTTCACATTGTATTCACAGACAGTATTGGGTTAAAATCTATGCTAGGCATAGCAAATGCATAAGCCTGGTTATCCAGAGTAAGACCTGTTTTAAAATGCTGCTGAAATAAGATGGAAATAGGTATCTATTCTCAGGAAACAGACTGAGACATCACTCTTCTGTGAAGCTCCATGCACGGCCACGGTGGCAGAAGATCATCACATGAGCCAGAGCTCACATCCACCAGAGGCTGTAGCCTCTATCATGCTTTGTCTCTGACTAAGCCAACATTACCTCCTTCTGTGCCAAGGAGGATTCACCAGGCTATTCCCAGCAGTAGTCAGTTACAACTGCTCATTTTATCAAGCTTTCTGATTCCCATTAATAAATACCATTTACAATGCATAGGAGTTTCAAAAGCATTTAAATTTGCAGGGGAGTCTAAATGTCACCTTACCCAGACTTATGTTTCCACAGACTCTTCTTAGTTGTAATGCTCTCAAGAAAGAGGAAGTGACAGAGATTCTCTCTTCTGTAGTTTTTGTTCTCTATATGAAATTCTGAATGAAGTATGTTCCCAAGAGTTTATAGCAAACCCCCTTTGGGAGCAAGTTACAATTTCCTTTCCCAAGCACAGCACTGCCAACAGAAAATATTAACATCATTCAGAATTTCTCAGTCTGCTCAGTGTGTTAGCTGATGGTGTCTGAACTGTTCTAAGTGCCACCTGAGCCTACAGGCACTGCCTTGAAGCATCCACACCAGCTCCATCAGGGGGCAGTGAACCTCCCGCTCTGTACCAGGAGCATTATCTCCTGCTGCGAGGGCTGCTCCATGCTCTACTAGGTGCCTGAGAGTTTCTCAGACAGAATACTTGAATCAATACGCCTATCTCTCTCCTGCCTGGTATTTAAATAAGGTGTTATATCTCCATAATCTGCATTCTTCTGATGTGAAAAGAGAAAAGCCATGGAACTATTGGCTATTTAGTATGACAGTACTGCTTTCTCCAACATTATTTTCCATATTAGGTATGTGCACAGTGCCATTTTCACAAGGAAACAGCATGCTTCAAGAGCATGACCGCCCTGGAGCTTTGCTCTAATGTCTCTTTGTATCCTGTTTTTGCCCAGCACCTCTAGTACCAGTTTCCAAAGGTAGGATCGTATCTGCTTATTGAATCCCAGGGCTGAATGAACTGGAAATACTGGAAACCTGTGTTTCACATGTTTTATTCTCTAATGCAGAAATGCCACATGTGATTCAGAGGTTAAGTTCACAAATTTTAATAGTTTGTGTCTTATTTTGATATTCCACAAACCTGTAAGACTGACAGTCATGGCAACCAATATTTCACATTTCAGTTACAGCAGCTGTACTCTGCAATCTACTTAAATTCATGTCCAATAAACTACAGCCTGCAGCAAAACAGAACGTGTTAATTTGTAGACAGAAATTCCTGAAAGATTTAGCAGCAATCTAAGTCATAAATGTGTTTTATAGACTCAGCTTAAAGCACTGCTGCTCAGATAGTACTGAAGCTTGAAAGAACCACCTACTTGCAGAGGTGGGAAGGACTGGGGAGTGTTGGCCTTGTAGCAAAGAATGCATTGCTTGCCTTGAACCTAAATCAATGAAAGCATGAAGGAGAGGGAGGCAGTTCTAAAGAGCACAAGTAGGAGGGAATGGAGGCTGGGGCCAGCTGTCTGTGGCAGATAGGACAGGTCCCCATCGAGCACATAAAATGAGACCTGCAAAGCACCCAGGAGGTCGGGGGCTCAGCTGCCAGGGCTCAGGGCCAGCTTAGCGATAGTGCAGCTGGTGGCCTTGAGAGGGAGGGTTGGAGGAGAAGAGAGCAGCGGCTGCCCGGCTCTGCAAGGAGCTGCCCTCATGCTGGGGGTTTGCTCTTGGTTCCTGCTCCCAACGTGCTGAAGCTGCCTCACAACCCACACCCAGATCCATGGAGCTGGAGGTGGTAGAGAAGGCGGCCCTAGTATCATCTAAGACAAATCCTGACGCATGAGATGTGTAAAATCCAAGCCAGCCTCACTTACCCACTGCTTTTCTAATCTGAGGTAGGCAGAGAGTTAATTTGCTGTACCTTTTAGCTGCTGCTAGGCACTTTTTGAAGTGGTGTGGCAAGAAGGAGCTGCTCTTCATCCTTACTGCTGAATATTAGTATTGAATATCAGAAGGGATTCCCTCGCCCTCTTCCTTTTAAAAACCAGCTGGTGAGTGGGCTCAAAGCCTTCCCTCAGTCGGCTGCACAAACTGCCAAATGGCAGCAGCCATCGGCTGCTGTGCAAGACATGGAGCTGAACTACTTCTTCAGCTTGTCTCAACACATCCGTACCTGTTCTGCTCTGGGAGGCCAGCAATTCCCCTGCTGCTGGCTTGGACTCTTCTGCTTGTTGCTGCTTCATGGATTAATTTTCCTGTATGTTAGAACAACTTAGGAATTTCTGTCCTCATTCTTTCAGAGTAAAACCCCAATAAGCTTGAAACTTGTCCCTTTAATTGTCAGAACTGGAAACTGCTGCTATTGCTGCAATCAGACTTCATGTCTCATCTGAAATCAATCAGGTCTATTTGTTTGTTTGAAGTCAGTTCAGTGTAAAAGAGCTCTGAAGACCTTGTTGCACTGAGCTTGGAACAGGTTACCCAGAGAGACTGCAGATGCTCCCACCCTGGAGACATTCAAGGCCAGGCTGGATGGGGCTTTGAGCAACCTGACCTAGAGAGAGGTGTCCCTGCCGATGGCAGCAGGGTTGGAACTAGATGGTCTTATAGGTCTCTTCCAACCCATACCATTCTGTGATTCTATGATTCTAATTACTCCCAAAGGCTGAAGGCAGCGTGTCTGCCACCAGAGCAGTTCATTATGAAGTTGCAGCCTGCTTGTAAACAAGTATTTGTAGATGAAAGCAGAGGGAAGTTTTTTCCAAGCACTCCTTGACACCAATAGGTTATGGTCAGTTCTGCATAATGCTAACATCTCATATGCACAGACACAAGCCTTTCTATGCCTCCTGATGACTACCAGAGCCTGACTCGGCTGTGCCTACAGTCTTTCACTTTATATTACTGACTGTGATGCTGTCATGATTTCACACTTCTGCACAAGGTAGCTTCCTTCCACAGAGCAGGAGGCAGGCAAACATTTCCCCATGGTGCCTTCACCTATTCTCACTGCTCAAACCGAGGCTCAGGCATCCCCCATTCTCCTTCTGCCAATTGTGGCTTTTCTAATGAAGCTGGCACATCCCCTGCAGCTGCAGCAGGCACTTGCTCACTCAATTCCTACTTACAGTGAACAAAGCCCTCCATATCTGCTCTGAACTGCGGCCCTCTCTGCCGCCCAGCAGCCCAACAAGAGCTGCTGCCTGCCTCACCGGCCAGACGGTGCATGGCTGGAAGCTGCCTGCAAGATTTATTTCTGTGTCTGGGAGAAGTCTCTCACTGTGCTGTCCCAGTCACAATCTGTGCTTTTTAATAAGATCTTGGCCCCCCTTCTCTAGCTGCAAATGTGACTCTTCCGCCTCAGATCAGTCGCACACATTTCTTTCTCCCGTTCCCTTTGTGCTCTTTGCTTCTTTGTTTCCACTGACTGCAATTTCCTAAAACGTTCTTCTCCCGAGTTCAATCAAAGCCATGGAATAAAACAGAAATCTGTTTCACCCAGCGTGTGATTTGGAATTGATATTTAACTTCCCTCAGAAGCAAATTAATAAAAACAACTCCAAGATCCACAGAAGTGCTCCAGCCTTCAAAGAATGAGCAACGAGATCAAGTGCTCGAAATGAAGACGTGACAGCCTGATAATTGGCTGTGTAATCTGTGCAGAGACAAACATTTTCTTGCCCAGAGCAGAAGACAGACTATGAGCAACAGAACTGCGTTTGGATGGGCAATCACAGGGGGTCTTCCAGATGCAGTACACTTCACAAGAACCTAAATAATCTTGGTGTATTTATGGGTACAGAGCATAATAATTTGTACAGAAATAAAAATGAAATAACCTGTTTTTTTCTTTTTCTTTTTTTTTTCTATTAACAGTTTGACAGCAAAAGGTGATACTTCTGCAGTGAGCAAGAAATGATCCAAAATGAACTGTGAACCACAAGAGCTGTGTGCTCCTGCTCTCACTGCATTGCCTTTGGAGGTGCACCCAAAAGACGACCAGTGGGGTATGTTCACAAGGCGGCCTCGGCTCGGTGGTCTGAAACGTGTACAATTTTCTAAATCTGTTAACAAACCAGAATCAACTTCTGATGTGTTATTGCCTTTGAGAATGAAAAGCCTATGGTGAAAATCTGGTTGCTCGTATTTCACATTCACAATTGTTCTGTAAAAATTGCACAGACATAATGTCCTCACCCTAGATTACTTTTCACTCCTTCTAATTTTCTTTTCTGCTTCTCTCCCGCTTTCTCTTTTCTCAAACCATATTTTATTCCAGGATCACAGACGTTCAGTCCATGTAAGTGTGTAATGAGGACATTGAGACTAAGTGTAATTAAAGTCCTTCTAAGTAAAATGATTCCATATTCAATTAATAGAAGCATACTCAAAACTCTCTCTTGATTTTTAATCTATTGACAGAGGCAGCTGCGATTTCCAGTGGTCTTTTGTATGCACTGACTCTTCCAGTCAGCAGCATTCCTTCAATAAATGTGTGTGCCTGTCATGCTCTGATTAAACAATGAAACTAAATTATCTGAATTCTATCCCAAACCTTCTGTGCAATCCGATTTAAATTTTATTTTCAATAATCTGAACTTCAGACAGCTACAATTAAGGCAAAATTACATCACTGCTTTTAGGTAGGAAAGAAGAATCCATTTTATTTATGTATTGCAACAAATCCCTCTAGACCGTCCTACAGTTTGTTTTGTAAGCTGCAAACACATTTAGAGGGAGCCCAGTTCGTTAAAGCAGGCAGCATGCTGCAAGATGCAACTGTGTGATTTTGCTCTGTTTGTCTGGTGATTAGCATACTGGAAACAGAAACTCAGCTGGGATTTCCATCTATCATCAGAGAAATCATCATACAGACAGCTGAAGTGATGCTGCTTTACAAAGGTACACAAAACAGTAATTGGAAATACTGAAAAATGGCTTAAGTGTGAAGAAATACATTACAGCAGTAAAACAGGAGCAGATATGGACAGTGTTTTTCGGTAGAAGGAGTGGGAAGCATTTTTTGCCACACAGTTTGCAGACTTTATTGTGTCAGGTTTACTCACTTTGGCTCTAGTTATCTCTTTTCACAAATATTTTTCTTATCCACCCCACACCAAGAAGGTATGTATAGATAGCATAACAAATCGTACTTCAAATTTAGGGATAAACTGTATTATAGAACTACTGGCAAAAAAAAAAAGTAGTAGTTCCCAGAGTGCCCTTCAGGACTTCAAATAGATGGGGGAAAAAGTGCTGATATGTGGTCAGTACAGTATCTGCTTTTCAGCATTCATCATCAATTTGAACACGAGAATTTTTCTCAAACTTTGAAACATATGGAAACAGCATCTGGGGAAACAGTAACATTTAAGCAAACCTCATGAAACCTTTCAAAGTCTTTGGGTTCACTCTTGCACTATTGGTGTTATGGATATAGTCCAAGGGTGCTGCCAGCTGTCAGAGATACCTGATATGCAGCATGCTTCATATAGATGGCCTGAGATAGGGGTGAAGGAAAGCAGGGGAGAAGTACAGCGATCCAACGGATCAGGTTTTAAGCTTTCAACTTAGGAGAACTTGTTTACAAACCAAAATTGCACCATTTCATTTCCACAGAAGTTCGAAGAGTGACATTACCTCGTATCACCCCTGGCACATCAATAAAAAGATGGTTACCTTGTAAGAGCCCAATCTCTGTTAGGACCACGGGACAAGCTGCAGCCCTTGTCCCTTCTATAAATGGTGCACATGGGGAGCTGTGTAATGTGACTGCCCTGGAAAAGAAACCGTAACCCTATCTCACATTCTTCTCATGCTGGTGTAAGCCCATGTTGATCAAACCTTAACATGGGTCTGATCTGCCAGCAGGGCTGACAGTGCCCCTGCAGATAACAGAGAAAGGCAGAACAATCACAGAGGACGTGTCGTGAACATATTAGTGAAAATCACTGTCACTGACTACAGTCTTAATAGTAAATACATAAAGCAAGGCAATACTTTAAGTAAAAGCAGAAAATACTGAGCTCAGAAGCAGTCACGAATCTTGTTCTAATTCAGTAAGTGCTCAAAAGCAATCAGGGAATTTGAGGGTATGTTTTTTATGGGTTAGTGACTGAAAATGATGACATAAACGAAGCCACTGAGCAAGAAAGTTCATTTCAGGATAACGTGCAAGCAGAGCTGGAAAAAGTCAGGGCTCCGCTGTCTTATCACAGTAACGTGGCATTCATCTCTACCTGATGCAGCATGCTTTTCCAGCACACGGCCTCGCAGATGATAGGCACAAACATTTTGCAGTAGTGCAGAAGTTTGCAAATGTAAACAGAGTTGTGAAGATCAGTGTATTACAGATACACGTTTCAAAAGCTGTAAAAAGAAGAATGTCATTAATTAGAAACGTAGAACTATCTGTACTGTCTCCAGAGCTCAAGGTTTGTCACCAGGATGTGTCCCTGTCACATTTTAGTTCACTCAAGGACATTTTACTAAGGGGAATATGGAATGATAGATAGAAAAATACTTATTCTTTTTTATTCTTTTTTTGTCTGTTAACCACAACTAAATGAAAGATAGCAGTCAGTACTTCATTTTTGCTGATCTGAACCTGAATATCAGGTGAAGACAGGCACAAAGAAGGATGAAGCAGAATCTGTCCTTGGCTGTGCAGCTCTGATTGCTGCCAATCCCACATGTGCACGTTGCAGCTCACAGCAGCGGCATAGCTGTGAAAATCCCTCTCCTCCACTATTTATATTGTGGCTGTGTCAATCTCTAAATGCATTTGTAAAAGAAACATTCCCATCAGTGGAAATGTCTGGTTGTCACAGAGAGGAATTTGATTCAAAGGCAGTGTCTGCTCCACAAATGTGTGCTCCCCAGGCAGCCCCCAGGCCGGGCTGAGAAGTGTGGCTGTGCCCAGACACACAGCACTTGTTTCAAGTCTCCTCTGGTGCCCTTGTAAGCCTAAAACATCACCTTTTTTTTTCCCCCTTGACTTTTCCATTCCGAGTGCCAAAAACCCATGAGGACAGTGTTTCTGTAACACGATGCTGCGGGTGAGCACTGCCTACACGAGTGTAACTCAGGAAATGAGGTGACACTGGGATACGATGGGGGACAGGGGAGAGCAGGGGGAGCCAAATTTAATGCAGCCTCACTTGCACCCATGTCTGGGACACTAACTGAGGTACATCTTCCAGATGCAGACAGTTTTGAATTCCAGGGAACATGTTCCTTTGAAACAAGAGAGGAACAGGGAGGAAAGCAATGTAAGTACAGTGCTGATGGACAGGCACAGGCTCAGGAATGAACCAGAATGCAGACTATGGCAGCTCCCCTTCAAACCCAGAGAAGAAATGGCGTCGTCCTCCCCTGTCTGTCACCTGGCAGAAGAAGACAGCATATTAATGAAAATTGAAGCTGGAAAAATTCAGACTAAAGGGAGATAAACACTGTAGCAGACAAATTAATTACTCTTGGGAAATGATATATTCTGTGCAACTGCGTCTGGTTCAACTGTACTGAGCTTCTCCTCACAGTAACATAGCAGAGTAACAGGCACAGTCTGACAGTTTGTGATGGAACAAAGACAGACACCCATCACAGAAGCAATCCTGAAAACCAATTACTTAACACTGTGGGTTTTATTAGCCTTTTATCAAATAATATTAGCTATGTGTGATACTAAATAAGTTAAGAATTCTTCCACAAGTGGAAAGAAATTCTGATCTAGTGCTATTCACAAAAAGACACGTTGTTTTTCTCTGAAAAGTCCCTCTGTCATTACGCTACCCACGTTACTGTTTGTCCACCAGGGAAAGAGAGTGGACTAAGAGAGTGTAACGTAAAGCACACACACACGTTCTTATAAACCTCACTTCATATTCTATGTAACTGCTCAATCTTACTGACAAACAATTTAAGTCACAAAAGCAGCAAAGCTGAAGAGTCATACTGACTTTAATATAACTGTTCTTAATATTTTCCAGAAGCTTGTACGTATTCAGAGTAAGAAAAAGAAAAAACAAGCGGTATGCCTCACAGTTACCAAGCTCAAGTGTAGTGGCAGGTATATCTTTAGATACATACGTAGATATTTCAATCATTTGAGGACAGCAGAGGTGAGAAAAGAAGGGATTTTGGTAATATCTTTCAAATATCAGATCCTTTTCCACAGCAATTTGAATCCTGTGAGACCTCCCTGCGTGGTCTCTAGCTCTCACTTGAGCAACAGCAGTCTCTCATTGAGGACTCCATGCAATGAGCTCTCCTCTCCCCTGTTGCCAGGATCTTCCACAGAGTGCTGCAGGATCAAAGCACAAAGCTCAGGAAAGAAATATTTAGGCAGCAAACCACTTCTCTGTGTAATTAAACCGCCTCAATCCCACATGTGTTAAAACTCAATTTTCCACAAAATGACCTTTCTTCCCAGTGATGTTAAATTATGAACACTTCTGTGAATATATGACTCAGAACTACTCCACACAAGGGCACTCAGTTACCTACGGGGCTGTACCATGTATCACTCAGCCAGCACTGCAGACGACTGCTTGGAGGTGTCCCACAGAAGCCTGCTGTCTGTGAATGAAGGTGGCCACAAGCAACCCGTCCACCTTAAAATTCTCTGCCTTTGGTGTTTCTGGTTTCTTTTTTTCCTGTAATCTCCCTAGTTTTTCTGATAACCAGATGGTCTTTGTCTCAAAAACAACTGGTCACCACATGAGGAGCCGCAGACAAAGCTAGGCATGGAAGGTTATTGCTAAATGTGGTAAAAGTCTTACTAGGATAGGAGCCAAATCAATCTGCATATGAGAATCCACAGCTGGATCACTGGGTTTTGCATAAATGAAAATTTAGCCTAATTCAGTGCAATTTTTTCTCTTTTTTTTTTGCAAGAAGCAACAGATTTAAGAGCCCTAGTTGGAATCGATAAAATAAAAACATAAAAGGACTGTACATCCTACGTGCTCCACTGCGTGGTATCAGGCCCTGATGTGCAGACAGGCTTCAGCCTCCTTTCCTTTGTTCTGGCTGCTGCTCCTAAAGGTCACTTTGATACGGTGGAGTTGTGTAATGTGGGATCAGGCCACTTTGAAGAGCTAAGTGTGACAACGAGCCGTAAGCAGTGTTATCTGGGGCCTCTTCCCCCAGGCCCAGGCCCTTGCTATCAGTCCTTGCCCAAGTCTCCTCCCAGATATGCCGGTGCCTGGTTGTATACTTTGCTGATCCCATCCTTGCCTTGCTGATTTGACAACCCAGCTTGACGGCTTCATCCCTACAGAGATCACCAGACTCTTTGCTCCACCTGGTCTCTGCCATCAGAGCTGCTCCATGTCCACAGCTTGCATCAACGCTTGCTGAATGTTTATGGGGACCAAACAGTGGATGTCAGCACAGTGAGGTGGTTCATATGTGCTTCAACAAGTGGCAACAGTGGGTCACTTCTGCTGGTGCAGATTTTTACTAGTGTGGAATGCAGACGCATCACTGATGAAAATGCATACCTAATGATAATGACTCCATTGAAAAATAGTTTTTTTGTAACTGAGAATTTGCTCTATCAAAAAGTTTCCATGGAAATAAATAGGAGGCCTTACTTTTGGAGTGACCTTTGGTCTGAGACGATTCTTCTTTACCCCATGCAACTCAGGCCAAAGGGTTAGATGCCTGTGATCTACCCTCTGCCATATTTGTTTTACCACTGGCTAGAAAGCTATTGAAGCCAAAGAACGACACATACAGGAGGAAGCTAGATTGAAAGCATCACCTGAGCGCTGCTAATCCATCAGATTTTAGACATGACTATATGTTGTCTACCCAAGTAGAAAGAAGGAAAAATGTAAGAAGTTTATGCACTAAGCAGGAAGAAGCAGATAGCATTATGCTCTTACCCATGCCACTGACAGTACCAGTACTGAAGCAAACTACTTGTACACACACAGCTGAGGGACAATGTTTCTCTGCTTTCTCTAAGTGGTCTACATCTTCCATGTGCAGAATCAGCACTGCAGTACTGTGTATTACTCCGTCCAGAAGGGCAAGTGCTGTCCTCACTGTGCAGAATAGCAGTAAAGAAGTAACTGACATCTTAGAATTCACTAATTGTACAGTCAGGAAATAAGTAGCCAAGTAACTAAGAAACAAATTGACAAGCTGACATAAAACTGAGTAATTCCCCCTAACAAATTCTTCAGGATCACAGAATAGAGGATGTCACAGGCTTGGCTGGATGCTCATCCTCTTATTCCTTTTGTGCATCCTACCCCAGGAGGAGAAACACAAAGCATACAGTTACACGTGGACATGCTAAAACATGTCCAAGTTGCTGCAGGTAAGACACACACACACAGTGAACAAACAATCTTATTTATCATCCACTGCAAATATAGGGCTCTTTTCTCCTTCAGACAGTACTGAAGGGTAATGTAAACTATGATTCTTCCACCTAATGGGTATTTGTTTCCTCATAGATTCCTTGCACATTGCAGATCCTTGCTAGCACAAAACTAACGTGGTAACATTTCAATTGGGTGCTTTTCTCAAATCTTATTAGACTGGTACTTCTATCCCACATGATTACAACAAAGCAGCATTTTCCTCCTGCTTTTAAAATCTCCCTCAGCTTTGCTGCATTGTGACTGTTTTGTTTTTTTTTTGTTGTTGTTGTTGTTTTTTTTTAAGGAAATTAGAAGTGAAAGTTTTCCCTGATTTTCCTTTCAGTTTAGCAGCCTCTAACCTTTCTTTCAAAGATTTATTGTAGCATTCACAGTCCTTCATTAGCTAGAGGATACTGTGCTGATTGTTGCATATGTACAATGTCTCCTCTTTTCCCCAGAAAAAATATTGAAATTGTAAAGATATGAATTTTCTAATATAACTGAACATCAGTGTTCTGAGCTTATTTTTCTGCTGAAAACAATAAAGAGAAAGTCATGACCAAAGTAGACAGATCCAATAGAGGCTACTTTTACTTCTGGCTATTTACTGAAAAATCTATTAGCTTGACACCGCTGCATTAGTAAATGGCAAGCGAACAGCAAGTCTATAATGCTGATGGCAAGCTTTTTCCACATTTATTTAAATAAAAAGATAGGGTAGGGCAGGCCTGGAAAACCTCACTCTTGTCAAGTGAGAGAAATTTTCAGAGTAGCCCGAGCATTCACTTCAACTACTGACAGAGAAGTTATAATCACTGTTATGACGACCCACTGATGTGTATCACGAGCAACAGGTATTGATTTTGCCTATAATTCTTCCAGAATAATAGATTTGTGAGTGGTTCCCTTATGTTGCAGACAAAGTTCATTCTAGTTCAAAGTAGAACAGACATGAATTAGATTTGTTATGATTATTAGTCTATTTTGCTCTCAGGACACCATGTAATTTCTGTTGAACAAGACAAACTAAACAAGGAGACTTATATTACACTTCTAAAACTACAGCAAATACATATCTGGTTTCTTCAACAGTTTCCACAGTAGAAGACAGTACTCATGAGCATTTAGAGTATTTGGGGAAAATTAAAATGAGGAAAACAAGCAGTCAAGCATAACATTTTCGTGTTCTGCTTTGTTCTCTATGTCACATAGAAAAGAATAATACTATTTTGCGCTTTTCTGAGCCTTTTCACTGTTAACTGTAATGGATAGGCAATGGAAATTGATCCTTATGAAGCTGAATTTATGGCCACAAGACAGTGTTTGCTTTTACCTATTACTCATATCCAAGCCAGTATTTCTTTTCCAAGGATGGAATAATTTTACAGCTTCTGTAATTGTTCTTCAAGAGCCCACGACAGCCACCTCAGAGTTGACCTCATGTATTTGGGTAAATGTGGCTGCTATACCCTATCTTGACGTGTTTCTACCACATTCAGTAAGAATAAAGTAGCATAACAGTATAGATTCTGGTATCTCATACACGTTTTTCACCAGTTTAGCATGAAGATGTGCAACATTTGTTCAAGATACACTTTAGATTTCATACTTCTGACAGCTTTACAGTTGAAACATATTTTGCAATGGAGTTTTCATATTCCACTGTAATGTAAGAATTAAGGAAGATTAAAATACTTGCCATGGTCTTCATGGTAGGGCAGGCATAATTATAGCAGCTTATTCTGTTATTCTTTTCCAGTGGAGAAAGACTATGTTCTGTTTATTTGAAGTGGTATTTGAGAAAGTTAAATTTCAGTTCTAATAAACTGGTGTATTGTATTACGTCCTGTAAATGCTCTTTTCCTTGTTCAATGACTCACCAGCTAACTCTGGGTTCCAGGCTGCTTCCTGAAAACACCAACCACTCACTCCTTCAGAGGCATTAGGATCAGTTTCAAACGTATGGCACGAGTTTCAAAAACAAAATTACCTGATGAAGATCATGTGAGGGTTGTGAGTACTCTGTTGACTCACAAAAAACAGACTGTAGATCAAGACTTTAAAACATCTCTGAGCTCTGAATAGAAAAGTTATGAAGCATATCTTTAAGCTCTGCTGATGCCTTATTTCTGCTGAAATTGACAGCTGACTTCCATTTTATTGCCTGGTTATCACACTAGGTCAAATCCTAACCCTGAATGAAAGGTTTTGCACAGCTGTAACTACTCTCTGAACTACCTCATGCAAGTGATCAATCTTGAATCAATGTTATGGGAGTGTTTTACAGTGTGGAAACATTTTTGCTTGTTCACTGCAGCCAATACAAATCTACCTGAGGTAGAAGTATAAACATGAGGGAATCACAGAATCACAGGATTGTGGGGGGTGGAAGGGACCTGTAGAGATCACTGAGTCCAACCCCCTGCCAAAGCAGCTCCCTAGCCCAGGTTGCACAGGTAGGCGTCCAGGTGGGTCTGGAATGTCTCCAGAGAAGGAGACTCCACCACCTCTCTGTGCAGCCTGTGCCAGTGCTCCGTCACTGCACTGTGAAGAAGTTCACACACACATTTGTGCAGAACTTCCTATGCATCAGTTTGTGGCCATTTCCCCTTGTCCAATTACCACACACCACTAAGAGTCCAGCCTCATCCCTTTGACTCCCATACCTTAGACATGGATCAGATCCCCTTTGAGTCTTCTTTTTCAAGGCTGAATCCAGCAGTTTGTGTCAAAAATCACATTTGTATGCAGGAAGCCTTACACAGAATTCGTTCCTCAGGTGGTTTACAAGATATAACCTTGACTAAATAAGCAACAGCCTTCAAAGAGTGCAGATTTAAACAGCATGGAGACTCTGGAGTGAGCATCCAGCATTAAACCTATACTATCTCAGCCACCTTCGGTGTGGAGCAGAAACATTAACCGTGTATCTCACTCCCAGCACGCTGCCCTTGGGATTCCTATCTCCAGCAAGCCCCCAGCTCGCTCCATACTGCGGTCAGCAGCGCGGGGTCCTGAGGCTGGAGGCTCTTTGTGGATGCAACTGGACCACATCTGGCCGAGCATTTCCTTCTGGCTATCCGAAGAGCCCCCTCTTCTGTCCGGAGCCCAAACTGCAACGCCCCGCTGGTGGTTAGTTTGCATTTGCAAAGTAAAATCACAGCGCTGGTCCTTTGCTGGAAAATTAACGATGCCATGATCCATTCCACTTTGTGATGGATTATAGGACTCTTCTACATACACCAGTGTGGACAACAGATGTAAAGGAAAAGAAAATATTACGGGGAAAAACAGGGCAATTTTAGATGGATGAAAGTGTTGGAAAGAAAAAAACTTTTCAGTGGAAATATAGGCAGTTGAGTTACTTGGACTGGGAAGAACAGTTATCTGAAGTGTTCTCCTTGCTGAGGATGTGCTTGAGACTAACTTATTTTCTGGATGGATTTTCAGATCTTCCATTATAGTTTAGGAGCAGGACTGTGGCCATCATCTGTCTCAGGAGGAGGTCATTCTGCCCAGGTCCAAAAGCCACAGAAAGCCTTAAGGTTGCAGCATGTGCCCAACTCATGCCCATCCCCACATGTATATATTTATCAAACGGAAATTTAAAAAAATATCTTAAAACTACTCCATTTTTCAGTGGATAACCTTCCTTTTTAAGAGGATATCTTGAGGAAATAACAGGCTGCTACCCTGTATATAAGCTGTAAGCCCCCTTATATAGACAGAAACAGCAGGCCAGAGATGGACAGACATCTCAAACATAGAAAGCTCCTACAAGTTTTCTAACAATTGCCACTCGATAGAAGAGCCTACCAGAAAGGGCACCTCCATTTCTTGAGCCAAGAAAGGAGATTCCATTAGGTCAGCTAACAGATCAACTTATTCCATCTCTCCCTTGTGGCTCACAGTGCTGTAGAGCCGTGTTATTTGGACTGACTTCAGCAGCAGGTAACTACAACACTGACTATCCATCTGTTGTGTCAATTACTACAATTTCTTCCTCGGTGTGTTGTTATATCATGTTTTGAGATTTTTTTGTCAATAAACATGGCAATAACTACCAAGGCTTACAGATCTTCACCCCTGCAAGGCGGAAAATAAAGCTAAAATTAAATGAGTGCAAATGTTTATTAAATTAAGAGATGGCTCTTTTTAAGCTAGGTGTTTTACTGTTTGCTTGAGTGCTCTAAAACAGCTGCTTGGAGCAAAAAAACTTGGTCAGTGTTTATCAGCTTTTGCATTGTTTTACTTTTAGAACAGGAATAACCTAGAGAACATCTGTTTTCTTTTCTCTTTTTTTTTTTTTTTTTCTCCTCAACATATCAGGGCATTTCAGGTTCCCATGATCATTTTTCAAGAAAAACAAGAGTTTACTATCACCTTCCTGTCATATTTAATGCACCAAAAAGGCCATGCAAAAGACTTTTACAGGCTTTATAAATATAATATTTGATACCATATCTATAGGTAAGAAGAGACACTTAAGTGTTTAAGGGCACTGACATACAAATGGCTAACTCAAATACTCACATAATTTCTACCATACTTCATTGCTGCATCCTGTGTCATTCCAGACCAGGAGAGAATTTGCCTGGAGGAGGTACGTAAAATCAGGTATACCTCTTTCCACAGAATCATTACAGAACTGTAGGGGTTGGAAGGGACCTCCAAAAATCATCAAGTCCAACCCCCTGTCAAAGCAGCTCCCTAGCCCAGGTTGCACAGGTAGGCGTCCAGGCGGGTCTTGAATGTCTCCAGAGGAGACTCCACCACCTCTCTGTGCAGCCTGTGCCAGTGCTCCGTCACTGCACTGTGAAGTTCCCACGCACATTTGTGCAGAGCTTTCTATGCTTCACTTTGTGGCCATGTCCCCTTGTCCAATTACCACACCCTGCTGAGAAGAGTCCAGCTTTATCCCTTTGCCTCCCATACCTTTGATATTTATAGATGTGGATCAGACCCCCTCTGAGTCTTCTTTTTTTCAAGAAAGAGACCCAGGTCTCTCAGCTTTTCCTCAAAAGAGAGGTTTTGATCTTGAAGTTTTTCTTACAACCACCTAATTATGTGATTAGAGCCAGATTTCTCAGGAGGATAAAGAAAAGTCCCCTGTGTTTTCCACAACTACATCAATGAAAAATTTCCCATTAAATCAACTTCTTCATGTCTAATCCATCTCCAAAGCAAAAGATAAAAAATAAATATTTAAAAATGAAGCTGTAACTATACTTGTGCCTTTATTAATTTCTAATCTCTATTTCTAAGATGTGGTAAGGTTAATTTTAAATATTAAAGACTGGAATTGGTGAAAATGTGTACTGCATTTAAAGGAGTGTCCTTGCTGTCAGAGCTTAGGCCCAACAGCCTCCCCTGCTAACATCAGTCAATAGAACCAAGGAGCTAGAATGAACATGATGATGCACTTCACTGCAGGAATCGATGTCATCTGTTAGATGCTGGAGAGCTGGAGCAGAGATGGATGTTCCTCCCCTTGGGAACTTGCCCCTGTGTTCACTGGGTACAGAGCTTGTATGCATGTGCACGTATCTCAAGAGTACACATACAAAGAGGCCAGGAAACCTGCACACTGGTGAAAGATGAAATAGGCAGGTGGGACTACCATGGAACTTCAGGCTGATGTGGCCCAGAAGCTTTCTGCAGAGCACTACTAGCAGAAGGAAAGAATTCACAGCAATGGGCAGCCCATGTCTACCAAATGGACATCACATAGAGCTCACCTTTGCTAAGCATAGAAAGTCACAAGATGCAGAGGTCCTGCTGGCTCCTTCAGAGCAGCACAGGGCAGCACCAGGATACCAAACTGAGCTTTTGCTGGCTGAAGTCCCCCAGTAGCAAAGGGATGGGTTGAAGGATGATTGTACTCTTTGCATCTAGAATGTTCAAACTGTCTCTAAACTAACCAGGCTTCTGGTTAATGCTGCCAGTTCCTAACAGAGCCCTGAAGTAGCAGCATTAAGAATGAGGAGCTCACTTGCAGTTAAATTCAGGAAGACCTCCTGAAGGAGGTTTGAGTTCTGATCCCAAAAATAGATTCAAAATGTTGTTGTTTTTTTTTTTCTTTTTTAAATCAGATCCAGTGTTCTGGTTCTGCTTTCTGGCAGCAACAGCATTTGTAGGTCACTGACCCTGAGAGTGACTAGGCTCTAGGAAAATATGATTGTCCTCGAGGAATAGATTAATAAATTGGAATTAAATGAGCCATTGTGAATGCTAAGTAATCTGATGGGGAGTAACAAGAAGAAGCTTTGTGATACGCTAAGAGCTGGAAACACCAGAAGAAAAGAAGCACTTCAGGCACTCAAAGAAGACTGTCAGAAAATAGTCAGCTACTGAAACTGAAACAAAATGTGCACAGCTGTGAAAAAGGCAAGTATCACGTAAGAATACAAGAAGGAGGTGTTTCTAGGAAAGATACCTGAATACTAATGTACGCTGAATTTTCATGTCAAATACAGTGTACACTCTGTGTACTGCTTAGGAATGATTAATTCAAATGGAAACATGGCTACTCAGATAATAAAGGGAACACAGCCTGTCCTCGAGTGCTTCCAAAAGGGAAAGTTGCAAGAGAAAATGACCACACAAAAATCAGGCGTTAAATGATGATTTGGAGAAAGAGACATAACCTAAAACACACATTTTTTAGTAAGAATTGTGAAATGGCACAAACGGATGGCAGATATGTTTTTCAACGGGAACACTGACAATAAAAAGAAAAAAAAACCTAAATCATTTCAAGTGAAGACTAATACATTTCTAAATGAAAGAATAGTATATGAGATTACCTGCATTAGGAAAAGAGCAGCATTGTTGTCTCAGGAAGCCCTTGATGGGTCTACGTTCATGTCAACAGCCACTGACTGAAGAACAGCTCTATTGGCCCAATTGTATTGTAAAAACTTCTGAAACAGAACTTTGCAAGTCCATAAACCACCATTATTAGCTATTTTTCTACTGCTAATCTTAAGGGAAATCTCTTTGGTGTCAGGTTTTAGTTCACCATGACGCATCCTTCTAAACCAGAGGACAGAGCTATCAGCGTTTCTATTTTCTTAACATTCCCCTTTCCTTGCACTTTTTGATTCTTGTTTATTTACTTTCTGGATATGCCACTTCCAGTTAAAGGTTTACCAGTTGATGGGCAGGGCTCTCTGAGATCCTATTTTCTCTTTATAATTTTTCTGCCTCCAAAAATGTTCGGGTAAATTCTTTCATTTCAGATATATCACTGTGAGCATGGCTTAGTGGAATCGTGTACTCTCCTCCAAGTAAAACTACAGACTATAGTTACATACATACAGAATTTTAAAGTAATATAGGACTAATATAAAGGGATAACTTTATATTATCCCTCTGGGATTGCAATAATATTTGCAATCCCAGTATCAGTTGCACAGAAAGGAAAGCCATAGCAGCTTTGTTTTTCAAAGCCTGTCATGTACTTTAAGCAGTGATGAATCCTGGTTCAGAATATCAAAAGACAAACATAGCATTCCCCTTCATTAAACAAGAATTTGATTTTAAAACACGCTTACTGTAAGCATTGGCTGCCAACGATAAATACACTGTTCTCTTGATCAAAGAGTCTCTGTGAGGTACAAAATCTTTGACGACAGTTGTCATCATGGCACTGGGTATGTGCATCTGAACAGGTGCAGCCAAGTATAGAACCCGTCAGCAGGAGCAGATCAGCTTGTAAAGGAGAATTCTTGGCAAGAAAAATTAACCCATGTGAGCTCCATGCTGCTGCCACCTGGATACTTGTAGTACCTGTGCATATACACATATAAGTAAGTCATTTATGCATATGCTGTACTGCAGTGTATGGCATAAATAGATCTGCAGATTTGTAAGAAACAAAGGGAATAGATGGTGATGCTGCAAATGACTCACTGGGTTTCAGACGAGCAGCTGGGATGCTGACTATGCACAACAGCTGAAGAAGAGAAAAGATTACTCACTCTGCACCCCCAAGGCCCAGGCAGCGAGGGGGAGGGCTCAGCACAAGCAGGAAAATCAAGAAGATTTTAAGGTGAGACACAACTGCCAAGGTCTTGCTGTTACTTTGCTATTAGCAATTGTCTTTGAAACGGGGATAGAAATGGCCCATGTAAAGGATGACAGCCACTCTGCTGATAGGAGCTGGCTTGTCAGCCCGAGCTGGCAGGAGCTCCTCCAGTTAACATAGCAGTTACTGTTCTGCTGATGACCCACAGAGGTCTGTGATGCCATTTTTTTTAATCCAGCATGCACAGATAAAACCACAGCCAATGGCACATAAAAAAATAATAATAAATAAAAATAATAAAGTTAAATGTTTTCAATGCCAGAAAATAAAGCATTTTTTAAAGTTCCGTAATGCGAGGATGGAGACTGCCTGTGATGCTTGAATTTCCACTTGAGCATATTTATATAGTGTCTAATTAAATGGTCACATAGCCTGCACAATGCCTACTGCCCAGCACAAGTAAGAGAAAAACAAAAAACAAAAACCCCACAGCATGGCCCTTGTGAAGAGTAGTGTTACTGTGCAGTTAAGGATGGCATCATAATGCTCATACATAGAATGGCCAAAGAAGATTGCTGTTATAACCTGAGTAATGGTTTGTGTCATTTTCCATGCTTAACTTCGCAATATTAATAATATTCTTCAAACGACATCTGCAAATATGCATTATACGCACATAAAAGGGACAGAAGAATTACAAAACTGTTGTAATATTATGCTGAAGTAGAAAAAGAAAATTCAATTTGTTTCTTTGAGGACGTGTCTATTTGGACCAGAAAATGATGACAAGGTCAGGGTTATCTACTTATGCCAAGAATTTACAAATCACGCTTCCTTGAGCAAAGCAGAGATCAGTGTTTGATTGCCAAAGCAGAAGACAGCAGTAGGTTAACTGGAATATAGTGAATGACTGTCTATTTAGTGTATGACTAGCAGTAGTAACTACCAAGGCAGGAGATTAATAGCAATTACATTTTCAGATGTGCTGCAGTTTGGCTATATTGTCCAACATCATTGTATACTTTAGGCCAACAGCCTACAGATTTATTCTATTTTACTGACAGACTGCTTGGATTTAATTCAGACAGACTATTGACATTTGCTAGAAAATAACCAATTAAATATAGCTATGTAAAAGGTGGCTTCACCAGCAGTGCTCACTGAAACAGCAGTGATGAAAATGGAATCTTGCTTGTCTTACGTTATGGTTTTATGATTTAGATGTGATTTAGATTTAAGACAACACCTTAAGAGGTTATTTTATTTCTATTTCGAGAGATGCTCACAACTGGTACAGGTAGAACTTGTAAGACCATATTTTCAAATGATTATTCTTTGTCAGTCATACCTGGAACACCAGGTTGATGCAGAGTTTGATCTTTTCTTCCTTTGGAAGGACCATACTTTTGCTGTGGATTTGTATTGGTGCTTTCCTGACATTGCAACAACACAAGTAAGTGAAGAGATATCAGCACAAATACAATAAATCACTTTTACACTAAACTGCTTACTAAAGCTTAATGAACTAACATCTGGGGAATTGTCCAAGGCCTAGAGAAGTGTTATTTTGTTGTTTTTTTTTTTTTTTTTTCAGGGAACTTAGGAGAAAATAAAAAATATTGGGACTAATAATTTTCAGTGGAATTATATTGATATAAATGAGGTTGTAGTTAGGGCAATGGACAGTAATTTATCCTTGATTTAGTATCACTAATTCTTATATTATTACAAATGTAAATGTCATCCACATTTTAGAAGTGGAGGAAGAAAGAGCAAGAATTTTCCCTGGCAATTGAAAAATACTACAAGCAGAAAATATAAAAACTCATCTGATGAAAATAATACGCAACGTATAAGCATGAATATATACTATGAATACTCTGCTGTTCTATTTAGGAGTATATTATCTATGTTCACTCACAACATCATATGCATTTTTAATCTTGAGTTTTTGCAGTAAATCTTTACTGTAATAAGAATGAAATTTCCATTTTAATAGAGATCAGACAAATTGCTTGAGGCAGGTTTTGTAACAATGGATTGAATAAGATCACATTAATAATTGTTCAGGTGGTAATTATACATACATTATGCTTAAATTGTGTTCTGTGAATTCCCATTCATTTTGCATTGCTTTGGAATCAATTTTTAAGCAAAGTGTGCATGAGTTGGTGCCAACAGACAAGAGCAGCAGTTTGTTTTAGAATTCAAGAGACAAAGAAGACAGGCATCATTCTTCTGAATCACAAGGAGGCAACACATGAGCGTCAATATGAAAAGGCAGAAAAGGCCAAAAGAACCAAGAAGTAAGTGAAAACTAGCACAGATATTGAAACAGGAAAGAAGAGGTGAGTAGATCAAAACCAAAGAAATAAAACTGTGAATCCAACAAGGTTTGAATAAGCCAGCTAGGAAACTAAATAGGACAAAATAAAGAAAGAAAAATGATCACATTAAAATTTGTGTTTTCATATATACTTCCTAGCTGTGTCCAAGAGGCAAAAAAAGAATCTCATCTTAAGATAAAATGTATTTTGAATTTAGCTCATTGTCAACATGATTCATAGGAAGAACACCAGACACTAAGGGTAAATAAATAGTAAAGCAAGGTCAGCATTGGAGGCAGAGAGGGAGGTGGGAATTTGCATTAGTCTGTATCATATTAATGGATGAATATAAATACCTTTTTTTATTATAGTTTGCTTTCAATTCTGTGATAAATACAAGTCTCGAAACACAACAAATTGCATGCATAAAGGATAAGAAAAGAAATACTGCAGTAAGAAGATTTTATATTCATCAGAAGAAGTGAAGAGCACATTCAACATAAAAATTATGTTCATTTCACTAATATATCTCAATCAGCTGTGGAAAAATAAATATTTATTATGCTAGATACTAGATTTTTTCTTCTTACATCATGCATAAACTACCTCCACTCTATCACTTCCTCATCTCACAACATACCAGTTGACTAACCCTTCAGCTCACATGCTGTGGGTCGTAACCACTGCACTAACCAAAAGCCACACATCCCAAATTTTAAACATGAAAAACTAATCTCTGTAGACGATGCTATTTGTCTTCTATATATGCACGGAAGGTCTGCATAGTAGCCAAGGGATTTGATTGTCTTGCTAGGGCTCTGAAAATCAATAGCGGCAAAGTTGCAGCGGAAAAGACATTTACTCAGACCACTTGTCACACTGCCCACTTGTGATGCAATGGGATGCTGACATCTGCTGTAAACACACGTTTTTACAGTGTTTGGAGTTGTCTTTAAAAAGCTCAGTTTCTCTGAAGGAGGTACCTGAGTAGACTGAGAAGGACTTGAGAATGACATTAGCGAGAATGAGAAAAGACTAATTCATAGTTTGTGATCTAAATGTTCCACTCAGTCTAACTTCTTCAGGCATTCAGCAGGATAAACAGAATTTTTGCCTGCAGTTTGATTTTCAGGTGTGTAAATTCTGCTTGGAGCAAAGTTTTTAACACTGAAGCTTGACTAAGTAATCCCTTTGAGGATGACTTCAAAAAGAAGCATGTGTAAGAAATGCTGAAGGAAACAGAATTGGAGATATTTTAGTCTGAAGCTTAGTCTGCACATACTGTGAAGCCTGGTGCACAATGGTAACTCCAGCTAGGGGAAAAGGGAAACTAAAATGCCAGTGACAACTGTACTTATGGTCTGGGACTTCTACTCAGAAGAAAAAAAATACCATATGGTAAACAATTCTTCAAGGTTTAAAACTGTTTATCTTTGAAATTCTAAGTACAAAACATTAAAGAGACACAGAAAAGCCTTCCCTGACGTGCTGGCAACACTGTGCCAAATACAGACCAGGTTACCTCTGGTTTTCTTTGCTGTGTTCAAGGACACGTTGATTGGAATAGGCTGCCCAAGGAAGTGGTGGAGTCACAGTCCCTCGAGCTGCTTAAGGAAAGGGTAAATGTACTTAGGGACATAGTTTAGTGAGCAATACTGGTAACTGGTAGACAGTTGGACTAGATGATCTTAGAGGTCTTTTCCAGCCTTAATGATGCAGTGATTCCATGATCCCAGGCTCATATTCAACTAGGTGCCCACCAGAACCCCAGTCCTTTCCTGCTAAGCCGCCTTCTAGCTGGGCAGCCCAGCACGTCATGGTGCTGGAGTTGTTCCTCCTCAAGTGCAGAACCTTCCAGTTCCCCTTCCTGAGGTACCTGTTAGCCCATTTATGCAGCCATTTAGACCTCCAAACTATAATTCCTGGAACTGTAATAGCTGTTAACAGCTGAGTGCACACCTAATCTTAACCAGAAGCTTACATCACCTTCTAATAGGAACAAATGGATTTGAATGGTTATAGAAAAAGTAACTGTAGAAAAAATGTTTTGGCATAATTTTTATTCAAATCCATTCAAATAAGAAGCCTCAAAAAGTACCAAGGACTCATCGTTTCATAGGAGATGAAACAGGGCATAAAGACTTCACTACACATAGTGAAGGCTAAACACACAAGCTGCTAAATTCCAACCTCATGTTTACTCATCTAGACCCAAATACCCCTTCATCCTGATAAAAACAATTACTTTTATGCACAACTGATATTTATTATAAATTTCTGGTTAAAATACATGATATAAAGCTAAACAGAGGAATAAATATTCTATTTAAATATTCCAGGCTAAGCCCTGGCCTCAGTGAAATCAGCATGAAAGCACAGATTTCAACTTAATCAGGATTTCACATTTCAAACCATTGCAATGGACAAATTTGCTCTGATAATCACAAAATGGGAAGTCACAGAAGTATAATATGTAAAGTACATTTAATATACAAAAGATGTCTTCAAAGATTATTTCACAGAAATGTAGGGTTAGATGAGGCCTTGTGAAACCATACAGACTGAACCTCTCCTTTCTGTTATTTCCTCCGCAATGTTTATAGCCTGTCTTTAGAACACAGTGCAAAAACCAGACACAGTAATCCCACTGAGGTCTCACCAGTGCTGAGTATACCAGAATAATTTGCTTTGTTACCTCAACCATGAACTTCCTGCAAATACTTCCCCAAAACACATTATTTCACTCTTTTATGACACTACTGTATTATTGGTCTGTTTTTCTCTTCTTACCCGGAATTAGCTCTGGATTCCTTCAGCTGCATAACTGACAGGTGGTCATTCTTCATTCTGTTTCTGTGTATGTGATTTCTGCTTTGTAATCTTGTTTCTCCAGCTCTATTACACTGGATTTGTCATGCTGACTGTGGACCATGATTTCAATTTGTGAAGATAGTTATGTCCTTCACAGTACTTGCCCTCCCTACCAGCTTGTTCTTACTCAAATTTTGCAAGCGCATTCTCTTTTCTGCTATTCAAGTGCTTAATTATAATACTGAATAGAAATGACCTTTGAACCTTTGTTAGATTCTGCTGGAATCTAACTTAAAATTCCCTCTCAGTTTGAAGAAAACTTTGGTAACATCTTTGAGAGTAATTTGTCACTTTCCCTGTAGACTCTTTTCTATTGTTTGCTTGCAATATGGAACAATGTCAAATCCATTTCTAACAGCAAGATATCACACTTCTCACAACTAGTTATTTCTGTAGGTGTAGCTGCTGATGACTGTCTTATTCGCAGCCCTTAATAAGACAGTACCTTAGAATCAGAGAATCATAGAATCCTTTGAGTTGGAAGGGCCCTTTAAAGATTATCTAGTCCAACTCTCCTGCAGTGAACAGGGACACCCACAACTAGATTGTGTTGCTCAGAACCCTGTCCGTCCTGACCTTGGATGTCTCCAGGGATGGGGCACCCCACCACCCCTCTGGGCAACCTGTCCAGTGCCTCACTGTAAAAAATTTCTTCCTCATATCCAATCTGAATCTGCCCTCTTCCACTTTGAAGCCATTAACACTAGATCTTGTAGGCTCATAGGCTGAAGACAGGAAGGTATTGTCTCCACCAATTGTCAAAGCACTCCGGGCTGCTTTTCTCCTCCAGACAGTAATAAAGCATGCCCAGCAAACAAGGAGAAACTTGGTCCATAACCCATATGGGCCAGTTCTACCTCTCCCTCATTCCATATTGCCTGCAGCTGCAGTGGTTGTATTTAGGAAAAAAAAAAAAGTGTTGCAAATGCAGAAGTGGGATAGAGAAAGTTGCAAACATTGACTATCAAGGTTGTGAACTGTTAAAAACTTCATCCTATTCTTACAGTTCGAACATTTATGTAACTCTAAATATTCTTTAACCTGTTCTTCAGGCTAACTTTTAAAAAGCATAGGGAGCAAAGCAACTAGATACATTTTTAGTATTTGAAAAAGATCCAGAAGTTCATATCACACATATATCACATATCATGACATAAATTAGTCCCAAAAATGAAACATCAAATATATTTAAAAATGAATAATGCACCTCAGGAAGATGTTAACAGTTTAGTATTTATCTCAATAACAAGAGAAATATGAATCGATGACATCCACCCATGTATCAAGGTTTGAACAGTCATTTCTTTTTAAAGATATTTGAAGTCCTATTTTAACTCTCTCCCATTTTCTCCTTGATGCTAAATTATGTGGTCTACTTTGAGCTTACACAAAAGTTACCTATTTAAAAGCATTCCACAAAAAAAAAAAATAATAAAAAAAAAAGGTTATATTTATTCAAGACTGGAGCAGGTAAGAAGCTGTGAGTTGTGGTAAACTAGTGGAGCTGAAAGGGAAAGATCTAAATAATGACTGCTCATATCCATGCTGAGATCAGCTACTGCTCACAGATTTATGAATGTTAAAAATAACTTGGGCCCATTAATACGAACAATACTTCTTAAACAAAGGTATCTGAATTGCTGTGTTAAAAGGGACATGCAAACAACACAATAGTAGAATTTACTAAAAAAAAAAAAATCAAACCTCCACTGAGCAGCTATAAAAATACTTGTGAGGTGAATGGAAAGTCTACTTTTGAAACTACCCTTACCCACTTTAACAATACAAAAAAACGAGACAGAAATCTATAATCCTTTCCTTTAAGGTTTCCTACATGTTTTACTCAGCGTTAGGCGAAGAGCATTCTGTATAGTCCTACCTCCTACGAAGTAAAGTATTCTGTATAACATGTAGGTTTCCAAGGATTTCTCAAAAATACAAGACAGTGAACATACATCTTTCCTTCTGTACACCTTCAAATATTCAAACCACTGAAATCTACAGATGTTGTTCAGTGTATTGGTAGAAACACGTTACACAGGTTAAAATTACCTCGTGAATTCACTTCAGTGAGATGAATTAAAGCTTACTTACATATATGCATGCACATGGTGTGAGTTTGCATGAAATTCTCTTTTTTAAAGTTTATATAACAGATGTTCACTTTATTTGCCATCACAGAGTTGTCTGGATAAAAACACTGAAGTATTTCCAGTATATGGTCACATTTTCTCTCTCTTTGGCACCCATCAAATTGCTTTAATTCTGTTCAAGCTCAAATGACTAATGCTACAGGAGATGTGAAAGGATGTTTTCATACTCAATTATTTAATAATGGGATATAAATGAAGATCTCTAGAAAAGAAATTGTCTTGTCTTCCATTACCATTCCCTCCCCTAACCCTTGCACTCATCCTCTGGAAATGATCACCCACCATACTGCCGGATTTAGTAATTATGAGCATAAAAAATGCCCATCGGAATCAGCCACTGCTTTGTGTTTATCCTCACATGCTCTCTCTGAGAACCACAGTAGCAGGTGCAACAGAGGTAGAATAATTTATGTTTGGGATAAATTTTGACACAAATTTTAACAACAGAAGGACAGAATTAAGGACAGTGCCAAACACACTACTTTTGAAAATAATCATTTATTTATTTTCAGAAGATAAAACTGCTTATGCATTCTCTCAACATTTTGAACAATACTTACTGTTAAGACATACAAATAAAGATAGACAGTGACAGCAGAACAATTAGTTTGTAGAAATCCTTTTTAATTACTGGAAAAAAATGAATAAATTTAAAGATTACAGCATCTCACTTACATAGTAAATGTCACTTGGTTATGCTTCAGTACTCTTCTACTAAATACCACTTCCTCTATGCCATAATGTTCTCTCTTTATGCTCTGTTACATAAAATGTGTAAACACTGTCCTTAAGCCAGAATGAATAATTTAATCATAGAATCATTAAGGTTGGAAAAGACCCCAAGGATCATCTAGTCCAACCATCAGCCCATCACCACCACGCAAATAAAACTATGTCCCAGAGTGACTCATCTACACATTTCTTGAACACCTCCAGGGACGGTGACTCCACCACCTCCCAGGGCAGCCTGTGCCAATTCTTCATCACTTTTTCTGAGAAGAAGCTTTTCCAAATATCCAACCTGAACCTCCTCTGGTGCAACTTAAGGCCATTACCTCTTGTCCTATCGCTATTACCCAATGAAGAAGCCAACTGCACCTCACTACAATCTCCTTTCAGGTAGCTGCAGACAGCAAAAAGGTTTCCCCTAGTGTACTCTTTTCAACAAAGTTCCCTCAGTCACTCCTTATAATTACAATTACAAAATCAAATGGTACCATTTATTTTTTTATTATGATTTTCAAAACTTTTCTTGTATTGTTGACAGCCAAACTGCTACATTCACTATATCACCGGCAACCTCTCAGTCCCACAGTAGATCTGAATTACAGAGTAGACAGGAAGAACTTCTTTACTTCTTTTCAACCCACTGTCATAACATCATCAAAGATCATTTGCTACCTCAGGCACAGTCATCCAAATAGACTGCCAATTTTTAATCATGTGACTCCAGAATTTGCTAAAGATTGTGTTTTTTAGAGCATTTGCTGCCAGCAATTAAACCACAATGCTGCTCAGAAACATTCTGCATCAGAGCAGTATGAGTGGGTGGACTGCCTTCAAGTACTTTGTTATGGGCAAACAACACCAAGTTTTGGCATTAACAGATGTGATGGCATTGGAACAGTCACAAAAATAAAAAATAATAATAATTGTTCAGTTTCTGCAACATCTTTCAACAGTCAAAACGGATGGCTGCTTGGATTTATTTCTTTATCTGTTGCTTGATCCATTTCTTAAATACCTATCTAATTGTGGAAACCTACTGGTAATTTAGCCTAGATTTGTCAACTACCACGCATCATAGTAGAAAGTTATTCATCAGAGCTTTCAGAGACTAAATGGACAACTGCAATCACATTTTTGAAAAGGTGTTGCAATAGGATGATTGCAGAGCTTTTAATCAATGAAGTAATTAATTCTGAGAACAGTGGTAGCATTTGCAAATGCATATACTCTTTTACATTGGAAAATGTGATGCTGATTCATGTGAATGAAGGCTGAGAAGGTTCTTCCTAAGAGGGCTGTGAGAAGGAAAAAATGCTTTGATGTTGTCCACGTGACATTCTGAGTGAGTGAAAGTGTCATACGTATTTCTTCTGAACATAAAGGATAAAGAAGCTCCGACTTGGACTGTTAAAACAGTCTGAGAGAGATTTTAAGAAGTTTTTGCACATAATATTATATTTTAATCTCCTTGGGAGATGAGGGGAAGTGAAATATAGAAGAATAAAAGGAAACTTTGCAATAAATTGTCAGCGTGATCAAGACTGCAAATTTCTCTCTATCCTTTATCACAGGCCTCACATTTGAAAAGAAGGCACCAATTTAAATGTTGTAGCACTGAAAATACACTATTTTTTAGTTCGAAGATTCCTATAAGCACTGCATTTAATTCACATTTTAGTATTTTCTGTGATAACACTTTGACGAGTATTTAAAGTACTGCTTAGCTCTTGATTTTCAAGGCATTTTTCTCTGTTGACTTTTTAAAATTAGGTGTGCCAAATATTACAGTGAGAGTAGAAAAAAGAACCAGACTTACTGTTACAAGGACTGAGGTTACTGAGGCAAAGTATTAAATCTGTGCTGTCATTAGAGCTTTCAACTGGACTCCTAATAGTCACTATTTTTACCATTCCCAAATCATATTTGGTATTACTGACTCACATCTACTTATGTCAAGTTGCACTTTGTGAAAGTAACTCAACAGTAGCTGTAAGCAAGAAAAATGATTATTCATAATTAAGACAAATATAGTTCAAAAACAAATACCAGTTCTGGTGTCTCCTACAGTGTTAGTAGAATGAACATTCTCAGTCCTAGGAAGTAAAGTGAAAACAACATTGTAAGGCTGAATACTTATTTCAAGTCCATGATATATTATTTCTTTGGAATTCTAATAGAGATTTTATTTATTTGTCTTGTTTTGTTTTGTTTTGTTTTTCCCAAGAAACACTCTTGTATTTAACAAGCTGTCATACTGAAATCCTTGCTGGCCTCCAAGTCATGAGCTAACAGAACGGACGGGTCGTAACGGATGTGGGCAGCTCCCCAAAAACAAACAAAAAATCACAATTATACTCTATTTTTTCCAGTACCTGAATGGGGCCTACATGAATGTTGGGAAGGGAGCTGTTACAAAGGCATGTAATGACAGGACAAGAGGAAATGGTTTTTAAACTGGAAGAGAGTAGATTTAGACTAGATATCAGGAGGAAATTCTTAGCTGTGAGGGTGGTGAGACACTGGAACAGGTTGCCCAGAGAGGTTGTGAATGTCCCCTCCCTGGAAGTATTCAAGGCCAGGCTGGATGGGGCTTTGAGCCTATAGGAGGGGGCTGGAACTAGATGATGGTCCCTTCCACCCCAAACCATTCTATGATTCTATGATTCTTGCATTTATGTATTTTTAGCCATTTCATACAATTGCTATAGACCTGCCACAAGGTCTTAGCTAAGATCTCAGCATGTCTTAGTTCAGAACTCCCCTGATGATCTCCAGCAAAGACTGAAAACACTCTTACTGCAATACCTTACCAACAGAACTTCCTGAATTGTTTCATAAATCTTGAGGGAACTAGGTCATTCCAATGTAAAGACATTGACAACATGAAAGAAACACTCCCATGTAGGCAAGCTCCCACATAAAACTATCTAGTGATGTCTAGTCTAATTTTATGAGACAAAACAAGAAAGATAAATTACCCAAAGAATACCTTGGTTCTAAATGAAAACATAACACCACATCAGTTGAAATAAAAATCTATTAAGTGGTGTAAGAGATGATCTCTCCCATGAGGGATACATATGAGATAGGGAAATATAAATGCTTCAGTGATTAAACTACAAAGTAGTACTCTTTCTACAACTTTGTGTTCAGGTAATATGGTGAAGAACCAAAGGAACACAAAACCACAGATTTTTTATTCAATGTTCTACTGCTCCAATCCCTGTAGTACACATAAAAGAATTCTCAGCTGAATTAGTACTCAGATAATGTAATGAACTTTCACTAAAGTCAGTGAATTTGTAATGATTTAGAACTTCAGTTACTGGTATAATTAATAACTCCTGTATCCAACCGTGTATTATCTGACTCAGGTAAGTGCCATTAAATTCAGTGAAAACATAACCTGTCCAATTCATAATCACGCCATCAGAGAAAAAGTGGAAGTTCACATTTTGTGCTACCAAATAACCCTATATGTAGAATAAAGGCTTTAATACCTACAACAAAGACGCAAAGGGCTCCTGCATGGGTGCTGCAACACTAAAGCTATTCTTCCCTACATGAGGGAAAAAAAAAATTGAAGTGTGAGACTGCTCTGTCCACTTCTTGGTGTGGATATTGTTAGATGTGTCAAAGCTTCTTTTTTCCTTCCTTCCTAGAAATAGAACAACAAAAATCTTGTCTGGAAGACTATAACCCATAGTGCTTCTGTTGATAGGTTGGTTTTTGTTAGTGGTGGTTTTTTTGTTTGTTTGTTGTTGGGTTTTTTTTTTGCTGTTGTTGCTGGGTTTTGTTTGTTGGTTGGGTTTTTGTGTTGTTTAGTTAGGTTTTTTTGGGGTTTTTTTGTAGTTTTTTTGAGTAGACTACTCTGTAAGATAGTTTATAAGCAGTCTAATCCGTAAAATTGTTGATAATTCCACTTATTTCCACTTATACACTCAAATTCCTGTAATATGTAACCAGGAGTGTAACCATTTCATTCTGCAGTAGGCTCACATTTTCCCTAGTCTTCTCTTTATCACATATAGAAGCCCTTCTTGTTATCTTTGACATCACTATCAAGGTTCAATTCCATATGCTTTTTAGCTTTTCTAACTTCATCCTTGAATGATCAGCCAATATCTCTGTATTCCTCCCGTGATTCTACCCTCTGTATGTTTCCTTCTTGTGCTTGAGTTTGACCAGGAGCTTCTCATTCATCCATCCTCCTGACATTTTTGCCTGACTTCCTATTCATTGGAATGAATTGCTCTTGAGCTTGGAGGAGGTGGTCCTTGAATAATAATCAGCTTCCATTCGGTGTTCCCTCCAGAACCTTCTCATGGGTTTCTTCCAAGCAGACCTTCGTAGATGTCAGTCTGCTTTCCTGAAGCTCAGGGTTGTAAACTTGCTTTTTGCTCTTCTCCCTGTCCAGAGGACTCTAAACTCTACTGTCACATAGTCACTGCAGCCAAGCCTGCCTCTGACCTTCACGTTACCAATTTGTCATTGATGAGCACGAGGTCCAGCAGAGCATCTCTCTTTGTTGTCCCCTCTGTCACTTGGAAGCGGAAGTTGCTATCAATGCACTCTAGGAACCTCCAGGACTAATCATGTCCTGCTGTGTTTTCCCTCCAACAGAGGGTTGCGTCCAGCTGTCTGTAGAGGGCCTTCTCCTCCTTTTGTTCCTGATCAGTCGGCCTGTAGCAGAAACTCGCTATAGTACGTCACCAGTACCTACCTTCCTCCCTTTCTTTCTAACACACAAACTTTCAGTGTTTCCTCATGAATTCCCAGACAGAGCTCCATGCATTCCAGATGCACAGTAACTCCCTCTCCTCATCTTCCCAGTCTGTCCTAACTAAAGAGTCATTGTAACCACGTCTCTGACCCCAACAAAATCACATACCTGCAACTGCACACAGGTCTCTAACATATTTATTGCCCACACTGCGTTTATATCAGGCACTTAGGAGAAGTACCTTAATATGTTGAGCTCCTAGAAAGGGCTGGGGGGATTTCTCCATAATAGTGTCTTTGTGGGCACTTCTTACTGGAGTGCTGGAGGTGACCCTGCTCCAGCTTCATAGTCTTGATTTTGTCATCCCTTCCTGTCACATCACCCTATGCCTTCTGCTCACTGTCCTTCTCCATCTCTCCCTCACAGACCTGTTGATTACTCTTAGACTCACCTTCAGTCTTAGTTTAAAATCGTTTTACCCTGCTTAGTGAGGAGGAGCCCAACTCTTCTGAGCAGACAACGATCTGCAACTGGGGTTCCATGATCATAGAATCCAAAACCCAGCTGCCAGTACTCAAAACTCTTTCACTGTTTCAGAGAAACTGGAAGAATATGGATTTAGTTGCACAGTGCTCACACAGCATTTGTATTCTCACAGAATCACAGAATTGTAGGGATTGCAAGGGACTTGTATAGATCATCTAATCCAACTTCCCTGAGCAGGTTCCCTAGACCAGGTTGCACAGGTAAATTTTCCTCACATTCTTAAATTAATCTAGACAAGAGCTAGTCTGTGCTAGTTGAATCTCTACTACAAGACGAAGCTGGTACATCTGAGTTTTTTTCTGACAGTGTGGGTCACTAGCACTTTCTTTCTGGACACAACCAGACCACCCTCCCCCAACAGAAAACAACAATGACAAACTAACAGTGTTATTTTTGTGTTGGCAAAACTGTTTATTTAGGGGCTGCCAAAATGCTGTGCCTTAGCAGTCTACAACTCAAACAGGATTAGCTCAAGTTTGAATGAAGATACGAAACTCACTTTTCTCATATGAACTTGTAAAGCTAGAGATCATTCACTCATTTCTTAGGTCTTACAAATATTTTTATAAATTTTCAAAAACCCTTAAAAAGTAAGCATATATCTGAATTCAAGAATTCACAGGTCACCTATGGATAGCTCTGCCAAACGGTCAGTTATCAGCAGCATTTTAAACTGACTATTCATTAAAGTTCAACAATGAGTTAGGCATATGATTAAGACTGGGTTTTCAAAGAGATTGTCATATACAACGCCCAGTTTTTAGAAGAGAACTGTGCTTTTTTCAAGGATCTTCTTAACATGGCAGAGTTTAAAGCCAAGATGATACTTTCTGTCTTCAGTTGAAAACTAACCCTTAGTTTATATGGAAGGGATGCTTCATACGACAGTAGGGCGTGCGCTCTCCAGTTGTTTCTTGTTTACTATGCATAGTATATATAAACAGAGTTTTAAAAAAAGCAGTCATTAACCACAAAAATAAATTACTGTAAATATTGTCACTAGAAAGTCTTTAGCAGCTTTGTAACAGACATTTGAAGAATTGTAAGTTGAACTGGAAAGTAAGACCAATAAAAATTGGACTGCATCTTATTTACCCATTAAAATACTGATTTGGTATTCAAAACTGCACCAGTTCACTCTGAATGAACAATACACTCCAACACTTGCTTGTTTTCCTATTTTCTTGGTTTTCTTTGCAGTTTTTCCCTCTATTAAAAATGGATGCAGAACATTTCTTTTTTCTAGATACTCTCCCTGAATGCATTTTTAAACATTCCCCACAGCTGCTGGAGGCAGTTTTGTAATATTTGTATCAAAACCATAAATCATACTGCCAACTACCATGACATTTAAACCTTTTACCAAGAGCTAGGCATAAGGGTTTCTTTCTTATTGCTTCCTCATCAATGAGATCTTGTCAAGAAGCAAGATATACCCTGGAAGATTCCTTCTTATGATGGAGATGGTTGCATGCTGGTGTTAGGAACCCACTGATCTCTTTCTTGACATGTAAAACTTTCTTCAAAAGTACCACGTCATTTTCCTACTTTCCTGCTGGGACTATGGCTTTTCCAGATTCTTAGATCTGACAGAGATATTCTGTCCATTGTACAAAAGAAAAGCCCTACCAGCTGGGAAGTGAGCCTGATTTTTGTTTCTACATCCCAAAGGGTCAACACTCATCTGTCCTAATCTTTAGGAGACAAAGTTGATAGGGAGACAGCAAAGAATGAGCCACAACTGGCTAAGTGAGCTGTGCACGTCAAGACCCCCCATAACTACCAATGTCACACCATAGAACTACCACTTTGCCAATATATTTCATCACTATTGTGTTGCCACAGTTGACCTCCACATTACTTCCAACCTCTGGCCATGTAAATGCAAGAAGACTGATATAATGTCAGTGATTCTCACATCATACTTTTCCAACAAGCGCATATTCCTTTTTTTTTTTTTTTTTTGATAGAAATAAGGAAACATTAAGTAGCAAGCTAACTTCCTGCTGCTTGCATAAAGACTACCATGCAGAGTACCTAATATGGAGTACTAACATTATCTGCAGTCACAGTTCCCAGTTCTGTGATAGGTGAAATATCATATAAAAAGTCCAAACAGACCAACCCTAAGAATCCATCAATTTAGAACATTTAGAACTGGCCATCTACTTTTGTTTGCCTTCTGAACGTGAATGTTAAATCCAAGTGTAACTACTTATGCCTTTATTTCTGGTACCTCTAGAACATCATAGTTTGTGCAACAATCACATTTAGATCCTAATTTCTGCAACAGAAATTGCATTATATATGCGTTATATATAAAGGAAAAATATCGTTTTACATACTTTACTTTTATTTGTTGTAGCTAACTAATTTCACATCTATGTGGGTTTAATATGGGTATTTTCATGTACTATTATAAAGTGGATAAGCCAGGTATTAAATAGATGAACAAACCAAATAAAGCAACAGATGTAGTTTTTACTGTAACTTTTAAACCCAACAGAATAATGCACATACTAAATTTCTAAAAACAACAACAATATTCCAATTATTGGGCATTTAGGCCTCCACAATCTAAAGCACATCTACAGAAGAAGCTTGAAACCCAAACAGAAATATATATTGAAACATTTATATAAAATGCCACAGCTAAAGAATTAATGACTTTTGGAGGTCTAATATACTATTTGGAACATGGTTATGGCAGAAACTTTGGTTTCAATTATTGGTTGTTGAAAAATGTTTGAAAATGAAGAATCCAAAGCACTGGAAGACAAGAGAGAAGACCAACAAAAATCTCCAGAAATGTGATTCTTTTTCAAGCTTCTAATTATAAAGATACAGAATGATTATTTCTGACCTAAACTATGATTTCTGATGCTTGAGATGTTGGTATTATAACAACATGAGTCAGGATCACTGGCGAGATACCCAGATTTGTTTCCAAGGCCCAATCATATGCAGGGATCAGAGTGACACAACAATCCATATGACAAGAAGTCATTATTCAGCACTGTGATTCTTAGCAGAACTTTGTCACCTACAAGTTCATGACAAGAGGGTTCTTCTATTTAATTTTACATACATATCGAGTCCACATCTCAAGGCAGACATCAATTTTTTCAGCACATTCATAGATCAAATATCTGAGAATTTGATATAAAGTGCTGTAAGCTCAGATAAATTGTAAAATGTGTGATTAAAAATCTCACCACTGTTTCAGGATCCAAATTTAATTCCTGAAAGAGACTGAACCTTTCCACCAACATTCCATTACTTTTTGTTGCTACGTGGCAGAAGGCAGCAGAGAGGCAGTCTGACAGAACCGTGTCTGACATGGGAGTGTGTCTGAAGCAAAGGTATGGAATTTAATTCCTCCATGCAGAAAACGTTATACCCACTGACATTCATCCTTTTTTGCTGAATGTTTCTGGAAACCAAACAGTGGATGTGAGCACAGTGCTAAAGCAGTGGATGGTATGTTTCAGCAGTGGTGACAGTGGGTCATCTCCATTGATGCAGACTGTTACGAGCACAGCATGCAGACTCTTGTTAGTTGCTGGCAAAAATGCACAGGTAATAGTGGTGGCTAGGTTGAAAAATCTCAGAATCACAGAATTGTAGGGGTTGGAAGGGACCTTCAGAGATCGAGTCCAACCCCCCTGCCAAAGCAGCTCCCTAGCCCAGGTTGCACAGGTAAGTGTCCAGGCGGGTCCAACCACCATGTCTCCCAACAGTCCTTCTCTGTTCCTAAGAGACAAGTTTAGCAGGGCACTTCCCCCATATATTCTTTTCGGAGCTGCTTCAGGAAGTTATCATCCACATTATTGCTGTTTCTGAGCTCAGCCATTTGTGGCTATGGTAACCTGCAACTACTTCGTTCTCTGATACTTTTCCAGTCCATTGTGGCAGCTGTGGGGGTATCTACGCTTCGAAAAACTGTAGATAGAACACAATTATGAACACTCAGATTCTCAAAGTTTCTCACTCACCTAATTCTGATCAACAAGCATGTACAATGAAGGACACAAACAGGTCATGTAAATGTTAATTCAGACAATTCGGTCAACCAAGGGTTTTCTGAGTAGCCACTATTGTTTACACTAAATAAATAACCAAGGACAAATTTTAGAGAGGTTGGAAGTCATTAAATGCTACAACAGATTTGTTAATTTATATTCATTCCTTGGCAACTTGACCTTTTCTCATTGTCAGATTAGAAACCTGAAACTATATCTTAAAATGAACATACTGAGTTTAAGACAAAAAAGATCTGTTCTCACACACTACCAGCAGCAACTTTTCTGGCCACCCCCACAGCCACACATCTCATTCTCCTTGGGACTCAGGTAGTGATCAAACAGTTGTGCAATGTGTTGGATGCTTGTCAAACTGAAAAATTAATTCTTCTCTTGCTCCCAAATAGTTTTCAGGAAGTTGATCACAAGTACAAGGACACGGAGTAAAGAGATGAAAGACAGAACTGAATTGCTTTTTTTAGTGGCAGCATGGTATTAGATCAGTTTAAATTGATCCTGAAACAACTACCAGAGTACTCAGAACAAAACTACTCCAGGGTTGTGGATTTTTTTATTTTTATTTTTAGTTGGTGGGTTTTTTTTTTTTTTTTTGCTTGATTTCTTTTTCTTTTGTTTAGGCTTTCCTTTCAACTCTGACAGAAAGCATTATTTGCTTTCTTTAAGTCAGCTGCCACACCAACAGGGGAAACTAGTCACTTGCCTTGACATTAATATCCCTGACATCAGTTTTCTTCACTAAGGAAAGAAAATACTGAAAGCAAAGAATAGCATGGAGACAGAATTAGTGGAATTGTGGATACATTTTAAATACAAAGGTACTCAGAAGTATAAACAATTTGCTTTGGTTTCTAAAAGTCTATCCCCTCCTATTTAGCCTTAGACACCCTTCCTTATGCTATAACACAGAAATAATAGTATAAACGTGTTCATAGATACAACAAACACAATGTGATTTACAATACTATTGATTCAAAATTAATTAACTCAAAATGTATAGACGATACTACATTTCAAACAGAAAAGATTGGTATAAAGAAAATCAAATATAACTGGTCAATATCAAACCAAATCTAAAAGATTAAGTAATGGTATCTTTTTCTCCTTAATCACACAGCACAGGAAAGACACTAAACTTATTTAGAAATAAGCAACCATCTGCTGAAATACTGAAGTATGAATTTATCTCAACAAAGAAAATTCTGATCATCAGTGAAAGCTGACAGTGTGAGTTTAGTCCAGTATATTCTATCTTACTTAATTTCCGTCACAAAAGCAGGTAAAGGATCCTTTTTTTTTTTTTTTTAATAAATAAAAATCAAGTACTCAAGAAAGTGAAAATGCCACTCAGGTAACATAAAAATAGAGAGCATGACACACTGACTGAAAACTGGAATCGATTCCTCTTCTATTTTTTTTTTCCTATCAATATATAATAAGAATTCTGAAAAGAAGAAAAAATTCACCATCATATTCTGGCAAAAAACTGCTTATTGAAGATGCGGTGCACAATTTGTAAGCAGTTTAGTATCCTAATATATACATCTAGAGCCAAATATACATGGCAGCAAAGTTATTGCACATGAAACACATTCAAAGTTAATTAAGTCTTCTCTACACATGGAACTGTTCCTGATTAATTCCATATGGGGCCATTCCGATGAGACAAGAGCCTCATTTCATTCTAGTTAAAAACAAGCTGGTTTGTTCAGGAATGAGAATGCCTATACGTGAACTTACTTGCAGTGGTGCTCGCCTAATGGTTTAATTTTAAGAATCAATTTGTAAGAGTGGTATCTTAAACTTATTTAAAAAAAATATATTAATTGGTAGCGAGTGATATTTCGTCATTTTTCAGTGGGTATAGTTAAAAAAAAATAAGGAAATACACTGTAGTGAAAATACGTATTTCTGAAGATGCCTTCTAAGTTTCAGGAGTTGTGATGTGAGAGGACAGACACAACTAAAAACAATCCAATCTTATTCCAGGGCCGAGATTGTTTGTTTCATAGTCCACCGTATCTGCATAATAAAGATTACATCAGACTTTACACAGGACTGGAACTTCTCTGTTTTCCTTAGTCTTGTGCAACAAAGGAACTTCTATGCAAGTCTATGCTCTGCACAGAATGTCATCAGCCATATCACCTTGGCTTTGTCCTGACACAAAGGATGGGGTGAGATGCCTCAGCACACTGAAATGGAAGGGAACAACAAGAAGAGAGTACCCATACAGAAGTTTTCCAGGAAGGGTTTCAGAAGAGATTAGGCCACAAGATTAGCATTACTGATAATATAATAGTAAAATCACCTAATATTTTTGGCATAACATACATCTAGACTGGTAATACTTCAATAAGACTGATAATTCAATACTTATCAGTACTTGCCATTCCTGTCCTTCATTTCCTTTGACTCAAACATTTTTGAACAGCTGAAAAGTAACAATGTTGGCTGCTTGCTCAGACGACTCATCACCAATTGGTGTTGTGACCCCGTGAAGGAAAAAAAAATATATATATACATATATACACACTTCGATTTTATATAGCCCTATACACATCACCTCTGTGAAATATACTACAATGATAATTTCTTATGTAGTGAATATCCCATAGATTAATTCATGGCTTAAATATATGAGTTTCACCTACTAGATTAAAAAAAAATGTTAAGGATTTGAAAAATTCTCACCTTATAAAATCAAATGATGAGTAGGGGAGTGAAGACAGTTAATGACTTCAGACTCAGCAACTACCAGCACTGCAATAAACAAAAAGTAATATCCTTTTCTTATATTTATAGAAGCTGTATAATATGAACTATCTGAATATATTTGTTGGCTCCTTTTGGCAAAAGCATGCTTAAGAAGCCCTTGTCCTTCCTAAAGAATTCTAGCAGTTTTAGAAAACGTGCTCAGCTACTGAGTTTGAAAAAGGTTTTGTAGAATTTACTTACGCAACAAAACTGCTCATTTAAGCAAATCTTCCGACTCTTTTGTCATGTAGACAAGCAGTTGTGTCCACAGCACAAGGGTAGCTTTACCAGCAAGCCTTTTAAACTGCAGACAGTCATATGCAAACAAACCCCAACAATTTACTACGGCTCTGTAAAAAGTGCATAGTTTTTGGCTCAATAGCTATAAAGAGCTTCTCGATGGGCGTCTAACTCTCCGATAACCAATCAGCACACAGATATCCCACAGTTGACTGGTTTTTTTTGTGTAAGAAAGAACACAGACCAGAAAAGCAGTGCTCATTGTAAATATGTCGTTCTCCCACCGAGCTCAGTAGGTGCTAAATATCATTTATTGTCCTCTTCTTTTTCATTTCATTCGGGAAGAGGTGAAACTAATGGCATCTCTAAATATATGCAAGCAGCCCAATGTCATACCAAATGCTGCTCTTCGGTGACTAGGGAAAGGTTTTGAGTGACTTAGTACATAACAGATGGGACATCATCTTCCTAAATGAGAGAGCAGCTTTAATCCCTGCTCTAGTAGGCAGGAGAGTCCTGCCGTAAGCTGAAAGGAAAGCAAAAAATAAAAAAAAACAACCGGGCAGACAATGTTGATAAAAGGAGCTCAGCGCTGAATATTCATATCAAGTAGTAGTTTTCCTTATAGGGGCAACAGTGGCAAAGATCCACTCCTTTCAGTTTCCTCTTCATAGTGTCAACGCATGGTAAGTGAGTGTAAGCGTCTCAGTATGCAGAGATCAGTGCAGTAGGAGCCTCATAAACTTCGCCTAGGTATCAGGATCAAGAGATCTGAGAAACTAGAAGATAAAGCAACCTGTGGACTTTAAGTCATACGTAGCTGAAAACAGCCCACAGTCAGAAGGATTTGTCCAGGTTTCAAAAGACGAGTGGTAACTTGTAGATTTGATGTACAAAGTTTTCTTTTTAGGGCTTCCCAATTCTATATACCAGTGTCCAAGAGTCTGGATATGCATATAAGATTGCAGCCCAAATGTCAAATGCCTATGTGCTTTTTCATCCATTTCATCTCTGCAGCAGATAATGCTTATAAAAATAAAAAAATGATTTGAACCTAGGTGTTGGGTTTGTTTAATCAAATATAAAACGCAAAGTCTGGGTTGCAATTTGAGCTATAAAGAATACTCAAGTAAAAAGGTATATTTGGACTCAAGAGGCATAAAAGGATAAACATTTTAGTCCTCAGTATCACTGCACTATGGGGATTTTTAGAGTTTCTCCAAGAACTTTCCACAGTATGTAGGGTACCATGTGAGCAACCATTAATTAGGCCCAGTGAAATCTTTCAGAAGCCAACAGCTGGGCAAAAGATATGTTAAATCATGGCCAAAACAATTCTCTGAGCCATGAGTGTTTTTCCATTTTGCTTTTTTCCTTCTTTCTTCTATATCAGATGGAAGGGTGATGCTCCACAAGGAACTGACAGAGTTACATCGGTAATGTCATCACATCTCATTAAACCTTTGTGTGTTGGTCAGTACTTACATCCCTGTTTCCACAGAATCACAGAATTGTAGGGGTTGGATGGGGCCTCTAGAGAGGTACTGTATAAAGTGAAACTCCCCTAAAGAAGGGATACTGCAACCTACACACACTTTTTAGCATGAACAAGGAATTAGTTTCCAGGGTTACACAAGAGGCAGAAGAGCCTGCAGCACACCTAAGAAGCTGGTGAGAAAAGCAGGTACTCAAGACTCCTCTTGCAGTGAAAAAAAAAAAAAAAAAACTACTTGTAAAACTTTGAGGAGATGTGTGCAACTTTAATTCAGAGCAGCACTTGCCTGTCTGCTCAGTTCCAAACAGTTCAGTGGCTTCTCAGGTCTCAAAGCTGATTAAGCATGGAAATAGGGATGCAGCAAGGGGGAGAAAGCTTTAAATAAGTAAATAAATGAATGAATGAATAATAGTCATTAATACAATTAAAATCCCTGTCTTGTTTAATTACTAGTTCAAATAAAGACAGCCTTTTGGGTTTAAAGGCCTTTTGGGGGACTCACTTGAAGGAAATACCTAGATGTACCTACGTCTGAGCTGCAGCTCACTCAGTGGTCTTGTCACATTTAGGAAGTTCCAGATTTTTGTTCTAGAGTGTGGCAGAAAACCTTGGGCTTTAAATGGCACTGAGGCACTGTGCTGATTATTATGCGCTGCAAATAAGGCCTTGCTGGAGCACATGAGCAGGCCACAAAGGGGAGGAGGGGGTGAGAGAGGGGTGGGAAATCTATTTAAACAAAAATAGGAGCTGCTGCCCTGTGAGATGCTCAGAAAGTCACAGGCTGGATGCTGGCACTCTATTCTGGCAGCCACTGCCCTGAGCAGAAAAGCAAAGACAGCGCACAGACTCTTCAGTCTGAAAGCTAGACAACTGGAGGTAGATATGACAACAGTCTATAATGTCACAAATGACATCAGTAAGGGGAAGAACTCCAACATTGGCTGTTAAGTCATGAATGAGAACTAACTAATTATCAGAAAAAAAAATCACAGAATCATAGAATCATTTTAGTTGGAAGGGGCCCACTGAGGTCATCTAGTTGCTCACCCCTGCAACGAACAGGGACACCAACAGCAACATCAAGTTGCTCAGAGCTCCATCCAGCCTGATTTTGAATGACCCCAGGGACGGGGCATCCACCACCTCCCTGGGCAACCTGTTCCAGTGCCTCAACACCCTTATTGTAAAAAACGTTTTTCTTATATTCAATCGAGATCACCTCTCTTTGAGTTTGAAACCATTTCTCACAGACCTATCACAACAGACTCCGCTAAACAGTCTGTTCTCTTCTTTCCTATAGCCCCCTTTTAGATACTGAAAGCTTAAACTAACAAGTACTTTTTCCAGACAATGTCTGTTTATTTAGTGGAATTCAGTGCCAAACAACCGTGCAGGCTGATGTGTAAGTTGAGTTCAGAAGTGGACGGAAAAACTTACAGGAAAAATCAAGTATTATCAAATACAACAAAGCTTTCAGTGGCCAAACACAAGGAGAAACAAGGGAAAAAAATCACTGCTGTGGCCATGTTGTTGCATCCTTTCTTGGAGTAGTCCTGCAGGCTCTCAGGAACAAAAATACTGAACAAGAGGGACTTCTGATCTGACCACACAGAACCATTTTTAAACGTTCCTCTGTATTTATACAATTCATACTTATCAAATGTTTGGGTGAAGAATATTTCATACCTGTACAAAACATTTTTTTTTTCAGTCACCCCACATGCTATAATACAAATTAAATGAGAGACCTTTTCTTCAGCAGGAAAGTAATTCAGGTTAAAATTTAATTAAACAGTCAGCATTTAAATACCTAAAACTTATCACAACAAATTGTTGATGCTAAATATAATCTTGTCCACAGAACAAACTCATGTGATGACTTCAGCACTGCCCCAGCTGAGATTATGGGTTACTCAAGTACGTATGGTTTAGATGCTAAATTTTCACTGAATTATTGTGTATCTACTGTATCAAGTTAAACTTATTATCAGGCTAATTAAAGTGTTCTGAAATATTGCAGTTTCTAGAAAAATAACCCCTTAAGGAATCCCCTAACAAGTCGTAAAATTGATGTTCAAAATAATATTCTCATTTTCATCATAGTCAAGGAAAAAAAAGAAGGCTCCCTAGTACGAGAGACATACTGGAGAAAGACCAACAAATTGCTAACGAGATGATGAAGGGACTGGAGCACCACTCCCATAAAGAAAGACTGGGAGAGCTGGGGCTCTATAGCTTGAAGAGAAGGCTTAGGGTCATCTTTAGATATATGTGAACCTGAAGGGAGAAAGAATTTTGAGCCAGGTTTTCTCAGTGCCAGGACAAGAGGCAGTGGGTGTGAACTGGGAAACAAGTGGTGTCTGAAAATCAGAAGCACTTCTTGAGTACGCAGGTGATGAAACACTGGCGAAGGTTGCCCAGAGGCTGTGGAGTCTCCTCCCTGGAGATACTCAAAAGCGACATCTACATAGGCCAAGGCAGCCTGCTCTGGGTGGCCCTGCTTGGGTGGGAGACTGAATCAGATGAGCTCCTAAAGTTCCTTCCTACCTCAGCTATTCTGGGTTTCTATCTACAGAAATACTGAACTCAAGAGGACGCCTCAAAACTAGCTTACTATCTAAAAGATACAGATTTTTTTTTTTTTTTAATCGTATTTGTTGCACCTCTTCTAAGACAGGTATCTTCCACTTAACAGCAAACAGGAGGTAATCATTGCTTAAGAATGCTTCTAGTTAGGGTCATAATAGAGGCGTAAAGATGGCAACTGCTTCCCTCCTCCCCTCCCCCCTCCACAAAAAAGAAAAAAAAATCCAACCAAAAACCAACCTGGTTTCTGCTCTGTTTTGGCATAGTACGACTAGCTTAGTTTCAGCACCTGTTAAAAGCAGATTTAATCTTGTTGTGCTTTGGAAATAATGGTACTAGCACCTTTTGCTGCTCTCAAAATCAAACGTATCTATGTACTTAAAAAAAAAAAAAAAGTATTTTTCCTTCTTTGTTGGATTTTATTTTCAAGGTTTCAGACATTTAAAACAAAAAGAGAAAAGAGGCGATAAAGTATTTTTTTTTTCTTTCTCCACGGAGAGGATGGTTAAGACACTGGGACAGGTTGTCCAGTGGCTGTATGTGCCCCATCACAGTTGGGGTGATCAATGCCTTGATCAACATGCTCTAGTGAAAGCTGTCCCTGCCCATGGCAAGGAGGATGGACCTAGATGATCTTTAGGGGTCCTCTCCAACCCAAATTCTTCTTGATACTATTTAAGGGACATTTGTTGCATGAAAACCTATGCAGATACTTATGTTTAGATTGTGCAGTGGCCCCACTAGATTAATCGAAATCTCTCCTATAGCGAACACAAATATAACTTTTTTTGATAAAAGCACGTATAGTTATTATCCAAATCAATTCTGGGTTCAAGTCTATCTAGTGCAGCAAGCTATTTTGGATTATTAGTGTCAAAGAGGTGCACATTTGGCATGCTTTTAAAAACAACAGAGGTATTAGACCAAATAAAGTGACATGTGAGAAAACAGCTTGCTTGTTTTATGCACTCCAGTCCATCAGTTTAGCTTTGTACTTTTTTTTTTTCCCAGATTCATGTCTTACACCTTTGACGTTTACAGGAAGTTGCTAAGCTAACACAATCAAGAGTTTATTTTGTCACAGCACCCAGAAGGTTGTCCAGATATGTTCTCAAGAGAAGAAAGCAGTGATATTTTAAACCAACTTCCAAAAGGCACCTTATTAATGTAGAAAAAGAAAAGCTTCCAGAGATGTTTCCTTCTAGAAGGGTCTGAGCAGTCTAGTGAAAAGACAACAGGCTTCACGATGTGATGGAACCAGCCTTCCAGAGCATCCCTATAACGTCGGATTGAGGAAACACTGGCAAAATGTTCAGCTTCGTCTCAAAGCGGGCAACTCTAACCAACGCCTCCTCAGCAATACAACCTCGCGCAGCTCTTCTGACAGAAAGGCGCTACCACCACGCACTCACAACGACGGGTGCTCAAGAGGAAGGCCCGACCTCATCTCCTAACAAAGGAAAAGTGCCGTGGCACTCATCGCCCTTCGCCTGCAACCCGCTCCTCAAACACACAGCGAGGGCAGGGCGCAGCTCACACCGCGGCGGTGCGGGGCGGTGCGGGGCTTTCCCCGCCCCTTCCCCTGGGGGTTACTTAAGGAGTGGAGCGGCCATCGATAAGGGTAGGGTTTTTCACGCCCCCCCCTTCAGAAAGAGAAAGAAAAAAAAATTAAAAAAAAAATAAATAAAATTAAAAAAAAAATAGTAACAAGGGGGAAGCAAAAAAAGTGGGCGGCTCTCCAGTGTCTATAGCGCTCCTGTTACTTTTGTTTTGAAGGCCTCGTTTGTTTGTAAGTGCGTAGGAGCTGTCACGGCTGCGGGGAACGATGGTAAGTGGGGGCGGGGGGCAGCGAGGGGGCGG